>MU847551.1:0-62502 GCA_032690845.1 Eleusine coracana subsp. coracana
CAGTAGAATAGTATATAACTTTTTTCAAAATAAATACTCACCTCCATGGTTAAGATACCGCCCCGAATACCTCCTACTGCCCAGCATGTACATTCAATACAGCGCGAACTCCATCGTGGTGGAGGACTCGCCCACCGTATCATGAACCGCGCCTAGACTACCGAGTTTATGGGTACACAAGGAACCATGGAAGGTAACCACATCCCTCAGGCCCACGCGGTTCAGCACACCGTGAGTGTAAGCACATAAAAATGAGACCTATAACCTACAAACGAGCATAACTTTTGCATCCGTTGTCCGATCGGGGCATACTTTTTTTTTTCTAGAAAGCTTGCGGCGAGGCCAACACCGACAAAAAGCGAAATTCAAACAGTAGAATAGTATATAATTTATTTCAAAATAAATACTCACCTATGGTTAAGATACCGCCCCGAATACCTCCTACTGCCAGCATGTTACATTCAATACAACGTCGAACTCCATCGTGGTGGAGGACTCGCCCACCGTATCATGAACCGCGCCTAGACTACCGAGTTTATGGGTACACAAGGAACCATGGAAGGTAAGCCACATCCCTTGGCCATGCGGTTCAGCACACCGTGCGTGTAAGCACATGAAAAATGAGACCTATAACCCTAAAACGAGCAGAACTTTTGCATCCGTTGTCCGATCGGGGCATACTTTTTTTTTCTAGAAAGCTTGCGGCGAGGCCAACACCGACAAAAAGCGAAATTCAAACAGTAGAATAGTATATAATTTTTTTCAAAATAAATACTCACCTATGGTTAAGATACCGCCCCGAATACCTCCTACTGCCAGCATGTTACATTCAATACAGCGTCGAACTCCATCGTGGTGGAGGACTCGCCCACCGTATCATGAACCGCGCCTAGACTACCGAGTTTATGGGTACACAAGGAACCATGGAAGGTAAGCCACATCCCTTGGCCATGCGGTTCAGCACACCGTGCGTGTAAGCACATGAAAAATGAGACCTATAACCTAAAACGAGCATAACTTTTGCATCCGTTGTCCGATCGGGGCATACTTTTTTTTTCTAGAAAGCTTGCGGCGAGGCCAACACCGACAAAAAGCGAAATTCAAACAGTAGAATAGTATATAATTTTTTTCAAAATAAATACTCACCTATGGTTAAGATACCGCCCCGAATACCTCCTACTGCCAGCATGTTACATTCAATACAGCGTCGAACTCCATCGTGGTGGAGGACTCGCCCACCGTATCATGAACCGCGCCTAGACTACCGAGTTTATGGGTACACAAGGAACCATGGAAGGTAAGCCACATCCCTTGGCCATGCGGTTCAGCACACCGTGCGTGTAAGCACATGAAAAATGAGACCTATAACCTAAAACGAGCATAACTTTTGCATCCGTTGTCCGATCGGGGCATACTTTTTTTTTCTAGAAAGCTTGCGGCGAGGCCAACACCGACAAAAAGCGAAATTCAAAGAGTAGAATAGTATATAATTTTTTCAAAATAAATACTTCACCTATGGTTAAGATACCGCCCGAATACCTCCTACTGCCAGCATGTTACATTCAATACAGCGTCGAACTCCATCGTGGTGGAGGACTCGCCCACCGTATCATGAACCGCGCCTAGACTACCGAGTTTATGGGTACACAAGGAACCATGGAAGGTAAGCCACATCCCTCGGCCATGCGGTTCAGCACACCGTGGTGTAAGCACATGAAAAATGAGACCTATAACCTAAAACGAGCATAACTTTTGCATCCGTTGTCCGATCGGGGCATACTTTTTTTTTCTAGAAAGCTTGCGGCGAGGCCAACACCGACAAAAAGCGAAATTCAAAGCAGTAGAATAGTATATAATTTTTTTCAAAATAAATACTTCACCTATGGTTAAGATACCGCCCCGAATACCTCCTACTGCCAGCATGTTACATTCAATACAGCGTCGAACTCCATCGTGGTGGAGGACTCGCCCACCGTATCATGAACCGCGCCTAGACTACCGAGTTTATGGGTACACAAGGAACCATGGAAGGTAAGCCACATCCCTTGGCCATGCGGTTCAGCACACCGTGCGTGTAAGCACATGAAAAATGAGACCTATAACCCTAAAACGAGCATAACTTTTGCATCCGTTGTCCGATCGGGGCATACTTTTTTTTTCTAGAAAGCTTGCGGCGAGGCCAACACCGACAAAAAGCGAAATTCAAACAGTAGAATAGTATATAATTTTTTTCAAAATAAATACTCACCTATGGTTAAGATACCGCCCCGAATACCTCCTACTGCCAGCATGTTACATTCAATACAGCGTCGAACTCCATCGTGGTGGAGGACTCGCCCACCGTATCATGAACCGCGCCTAGACTACCGAGTTTATGGGTACACAAGGAACCATGGAAGGTAAGCCACATCCCTTGGCCATGCGGTTCAGCACACCGTGCGTGTAAGCACATGAAAAATGAGACCTATAACCTAAAACGAGCATAACTTTTGCATCCGTTGTCCGATCGGGGCATACTTTTTTTTTCTAGAAAGCTTGCGGCGAGGCCAACACCGACAAAAAGCGAAATTCAAACAGTAGAATAGTATATAATTTTTTCAAAATAAATACTCACCTATGGTTAAGATACCGCCCCGAATACCTCCTACTGCCAGCATGTTACATTCAATACAGCGTCGAACTCCATCGTGGTGGAGGACTCGCCCACCGTATCATGAACCGCGCCTAGACTACCGAGTTTATGGGTACACAAGGAACCATGGAAGGTAAGCCACATCCCTTGGCCATGCGGTTCAGCACACCGTGCGTGTAAGCACATGAAAAATGAGACCTATAACCTAAAACGAGCATAACTTTTGCATCCGTTGTCCGATCGGGGCATACTTTTTTTTTCTAGAAAGCTTGCGGCGAGGCCAACACCGACAAAAAGCGAAATTCAAACAGTAGAATAGTATATAATTTTTTCAAAATAAATACTCACCTATGGTTAAGATACCGCCCCGAATACCTCCTACTGCCAGCATGTTACATTCAATACAGCGTCGAACTCCATCGTGGTGGAGGACTCGCCCACCGTATCATGAACCGCGCCTAGACTACCGAGTTTATGGGTACACAAGGAACCATGGAAGGTAAGCCACATCCCTCGGCCATGCGGTTCAGCACACCGTGCGTGTAAGCACATGAAAAATGAGACCTATAACCTAAAACGAGCATAACTTTTGCATCCGTTGTCCGATCGGGGCATACTTTTTTTTTCTAGAAAGCTTGCGGCGAGGCCAACACCGACAAAAAGCGAAATTCAAAGAGTAGAATAGTATATAATTTTTTTCAAAATAAATACTCACCTATGGTTAAGATACCGCCCCGAATACCTCCTACTGCCAGCATGTTACATTCAATACAGCGTCGAACTCCATCGTGGTGGAGGACTCGCCCACCGTATCATGAACCGCGCCTAGACTACCGAGTTTATGGGTACACAAGGAACCATGGAAGGTAAGCCACATCCCTTGGCCATGCGGTTCAGCACACCGTGCGTGTAAGCACATGAAAAATGAGACCTATAACCTAAAACGAGCATAACTTTTGCATCCGTTGTCCGATCGGGGCATACTTTTTTTTTCTAGAAAGCTTGCGGCGAGGCCAACACCGACAAAAAGCGAAATTCAAAGAGTAGAATAGTATATAATTTTTTTCAAAATAAATACTCACCTATGGTTAAGATACCGCCCCGAATACCTCCTACTGCCAGCATGTTACATTCAATACAACGTCGAACTCCATCGTGGTGGAGGACTCGCCCACCGTATCATGAACCGCGCCTAGACTACCGAGTTTATGGGTACACAAGGAACCATGGAAGGTAAGCCACATCCCTTGGCCATGCGGTTCAGCACACCGTGCGTGTAAGCACATGAAAAATGAGACCTATAACCCTAAACGAGCATAACTTTTGCATCCGTTGTCCGATCGGGGCATACTTTTTTTTTCTAGAAAGCTTGCGGCGAGGCCAACACCGACAAAAAGCGAAATTCAAACAGTAGAATAGTATATAATTTTTTCAAAATAAATACTCACCTATGGTTAAGATACCGCCCCGAATACCTCCTACTGCCAGCATGTTACATTCAATACAGCGTCGAACTCCATCGTGGTGGAGGACTCGCCCACCGTATCATGAACCGCGCCTAGACTACCGAGTTTATGGGTACACAAGGAACCATGGAAGGTAAGCCACATCCCTCGGCCATGCGGTTCAGCACACCGTGCGTGTAAGCACATGAAAAATGAGACCTATAACCCTAAAACGAGCAGAACTTTTGCATCCGTTGTCCGATCGGGGCATACTTTTTTTTTCTAGAAAGCTTGCGGCGAGGCCAACACCGACAAAAAGCGAAATTCAAACAGTAGAATAGTATATAATTTTTTTCAAAATAAATACTCACCTATGGTTAAGATACCGCCCCGAATACCTCCTACTGCCAGCATGTTACATTCAATACAACGTCGAACTCCATCGTGGTGGAGGACTCGCCCACCGTATCATGAACCGCGCCTAGACTACCGAGTTTATGGGTACACAAGGAACCATGGAAGGTAAGCCACATCCCTTGGCCATGCGGTTCAGCACACCGTGCGTGTAAGCACATGAAAAATGAGACCTATAACCTAAAACGAGCATAACTTTTGCATCCGTTGTCCGATCGGGGCATACTTTTTTTTTCTAGAAAGCTTGCGGCGAGGCCAACACCGACAAAAAGCGAAATTCAAACAGTAGAATAGTATATAATTTTTTTCAAAATAAATACTCACCTATGGTTAAGATACCGCCCCGAATACCTCCTACTGCCAGCATGTTACATTCAATACAGCGTCGAACTCCATCGTGGTGGAGGACTCGCCCACCGTATCATGAACCGCGCCTAGACTACCGAGTTTATGGGTACACAAGGAACCATGGAAGGTAAGCCACATCCCTTGGCCATGCGGTTCAGCACACCGTGCGTGTAAGCACATGAAAAATGAGACCTATAACCTAAAACGAGCATAACTTTTGCATCCGTTGTCCGATCGGGGCATACTTTTTTTTTCTAGAAAGCTTGCGGCGAGGCCAACACCGACAAAAAGCGAAATTCAAAGAGTAGAATAGTATATAATTTTTTCAAAATAAATACTTCCCTATGGTTAAGATACCGTCCCGAATACCTCCTACTGCCAGCATGTTACATTCAATACAGCGTCGAACTCCATCGTGGTGGAGGACTCGCCCACCGTATCATGAACCGCGCCTAGACTACCGAGTTTATGGGTACACAAGGAACCATGGAAGGTAACCACATCCCTCGGCCATGCGGTTCAGCACACCGTGCGTGTAAGCACATGAAAAATGAGACCTATAACCCGAAAACGAGCAGAACTTTTGCATCCGTTGTCCGATCGGGGCATACTTTTTTTTTCTAGAAAGCTTGCGGCGAGGCCAACACCGACAAAAAGCGAAATTCAAACAGTAGAATAGTATATAATTTTTTCAAAATAAATACTCACCTATGGTTAAGATACCGCCCCGAATACCTCCTACTGCCAGCATGTTACATTCAATACAACGTCGAACTCCATCGTGGTGGAGGACTCGCCCACCGTATCATGAACCGCGCCTAGACTACCGAGTTTATGGGTACACAAGGAACCATGGAAGGTAAGCCACATCCCTTGGCCATGCGGTTCAGCACACCGTGCGTGTAAGCACATGAAAAATGAGACCTATAACCTAAAACGAGCATAACTTTTGCATCCGTTGTCCGATCGGGGCACACTTTTTTTTTCTAGAAAGCTTGCGGCGAGGCCAACACCGACAAAAAGCGAAATTCAAACAGTAGAATTAGTATATAATTTTTTTCAAAATAAATACTCACCTATGGTTAAGATACCGCCCCGAATACCTCCTACTGCCAGCATGTTACATTCAATACAACGTCGAACTCCATCGTGGTGGAGGACTCGCCCACCGTATCATGAACCGCGCCTAGACTACCGAGTTTATGGGTACACAAGGAACCATGGAAGGTAAGCCACATCCCTTGGCCATGCGGTTCAGCACACCGTGCGTGTAAGCACATGAAAAATGAGACCTATAACCCAAAACGAGCAGAACTTTTGCATCCGTTGTCCGATCGGGGCATACTTTTTTTTTCTAGAAAGCTTGCGGCGAGGCCAACACCGACAAAAAGCGAAATTCAAACAGTAGAATAGTATATAATTTTTTTCAAAATAAATACTCACCTATGGTTAAGATACCGCCCCGAATACCTCCTACTGCCAGCATGTTACATTCAATACAGCGTCGAACTCCATCGTGGTGGAGGACTCGCCCACCGTATCATGAACCGCGCCTAGACTACCGAGTTTATGGGTACACAAGGAACCATGGAAGGTAAGCCACATCCCTTGGCCATGCGGTTCAGCACACCGTGCTGTAAGCACATGAAAAATGAGACCTATAACCTAAAACGAGCATAACTTTTGCATCCGTTGTCCGATCGGGGCATACTTTTTTTTTCTAGAAAGCTTGCGGCGAGGCCAACACCGACAAAAAGCGAAATTCAAAGAGTAGAATAGTATATAATTTTTTCAAAATAAATACTTACCTATGGTTAAGATACCGTCCCGAATACCTCCTACTGCCAGCATGTTACATTCAATACAGCGTCGAACTCCATCGTGGTGGAGGACTCGCCCACCATATCATGAACCGCGCCTAGACTACCAAGTTTACGGGTATACAAGGAACCATAGAAGGTTACCCACATCCCTCAGCCACGCGGTTCAGCACACCGTGAGTGTAAGCACATAAAAATGAGACCTATAACCCGAAACGAGCAGAACTTTTGCATCCGTTGTCCGATCGGGGCATACTTTTTTTTTCTAGAAAGCTTGCGGCGAGGCCAACACCGACAAAAAGCGAAATTCAAACAGTAGAATAGTATATAATTTTTTCAAAATAAATACTCACCTATGGTTAAGATACCGCCCCGAATACCTCCTACTGCCAGCATGTTACATTCAATACAACGTCGAACTCCATCGTGGTGGAGGACTCGCCCACCGTATCATGAACCGCGCCTAGACTACCGAGTTTATGGGTACACAAGGAACCATGGAAGGTAAGCCACATCCCTTGGCCATGCGGTTCAGCACACCGTGCGTGTAAGCACATGAAAAATGAGACCTATAACCGTAAAACGAGCATAACTTTTGCATCCGTTGTCCGATCGGGGCACTACTTTTTTTTTCTAGAAAGCTTGCGGCGAGGCCAACACCGACAAAAAGCGAAATTCAAACAGTAGAATAGTATATAATTTTTTTCAAAATAAATACTCACCTATGGTTAAGATACCGCCCCGAATACCTCCTACTGCCAGCATGTTACATTCAATACAGCGTCGAACTCCATCGTGGTGGAGGACTCGCCCACCGTATCATGAACCGCGCCTAGACTACCGAGTTTATGGGTACACAAGGAACCATGGAAGGTAAGCCACATCCCTTGGCCATGCGGTTCAGCACACCGTGCGTGTAAGCACATGAAAAATGAGACCTATAACCTAAAACGAGCATAACTTTTGCATCCGTTGTCCGATCGGGGCATACTTTTTTTTTCTAGAAAGCTTGCGGCGAGGCCAACACCGACAAAAAGCGAAATTCAAACAGTAGAATAGTATATAATTTTTTTCAAAATAAATACTCACCTATGGTTAAGATACCGCCCGAATACCTCGTACTGCCAGCATGTTACATTCAATACAGCGTCGAACTCCATCGTGGTGGAGGACTCGCCCACCGTATCATGAACCGCGCCTAGACTACCGAGTTTATGGGTACACAAGGAACCATGGAAGGTAAGCCACATCCCTCGGCCATGCGGTTCAGCACACCGTGCGTGTAAGCACATGAAAAATGAGACCTATAACCTAAAACGAGCATAACTTTTGCATCCGTTGTCCGATCGGGGCATACTTTTTTTTTCTAGAAAGCTTGCGGCGAGGCCAACACCGACAAAAAGCGAAATTCAAACAGTAGAATAGTATATAATTTTTTTCAAAATAAATACTCACCTATGGTTAAGATACCGCCCCGAATACCTCCTACTGCCAGCATGTTACATTCAATACAGCGTCGAACTCCATCGTGGTGGAGGACTCGCCCACCGTATCATGAACCGCGCCTAGACTACCGAGTTTATGGGTACACAAGGAACCATGGAAGGTAAGCCACATCCCTTGGCCATGCGGTTCAGCACACCGTGCGTGTAAGCACATGAAAAATGAGACCTATAACCTAAAACGAGCATAACTTTTGCATCCGTTGTCCGATCGGGGCATACTTTTTTTTTCTAGAAAGCTTGCGGCGAGGCCAACACCGACAAAAAGCGAAATTCAAAGAGTAGAATAGTATATAATTTTTTCAAAATAAATACTTCACCTATGGTTAAGATACCGCCCCGAATACCTCCTACTGCCAGCATGTTACATTCAATACAGCGTCGAACTCCATCGTGGTGGAGGACTCGCCCACCGTATCATGAACCGCGCCTAGACTACCGAGTTTATGGGTACACAAGGAACCATGGAAGGTAAGCCACATCCCTCGGCCATGCGGTTCAGCACACCGTGCGTGTAAGCACATGAAAAATGAGACCTATAACCGAAACGAGCAGAACTTTTGCATCCGTTGTCCGATCGGGGCATACTTTTTTTTTCTAGAAAGCTTGCGGCGAGGCCAACACCGACAAAAAGCGAAATTCAAACAGTAGAATAGTATATAATTTTTTTCAAAATAAATACTCACCTATGGTTAAGATACCGCCCCGAATACCTCCTACTGCCAGCATGTTACATTCAATACAACGTCGAACTCCATCGTGGTGGAGGACTCGCCCACCGTATCATGAACCGCGCCTAGACTACCGAGTTTATGGGTACACAAGGAACCATGGAAGGTAAGCCACATCCCTTGGCCATGCGGTTCAGCACACCGTGCGTGTAAGCACATGAAAAATGAGACCTATAACCTAAAACGAGCATAACTTTTGCATCCGTTGTCCGATCGGGGCATACTTTTTTTTTCTAGAAAGCTTGCGGCGAGGCCAACACCGACAAAAAGCGAAATTCAAACAGTAGAATAGTATATAATTTTTTTCAAAATAAATACTCACCTATGGTTAAGATACCGCCCCGAATACCTCCTACTGCCAGCATGTTACATTCAATACAGCGTCGAACTCCATCGTGGTGGAGGACTCGCCCACCGTATCATGAACCGCGCCTAGACTACCGAGTTTATGGGTACACAAGGAACCATGGAAGGTAAGCCACATCCCTTGGCCATGCGGTTCAGCACACCGTGGGTGTAAGCACATGAAAAATGAGACCTATAACCTAAAACGAGCATAACTTTTGCATCCGTTGTCCGATCGGGGCATACTTTTTTTTTCTAGAAAGCTTGCGGCGAGGCCAACACCGACAAAAAGCGAAATTCAAAGAGTAGAATAGTATATAATTTTTTTCAAAATAAATACTCACCTATGGTTAAGATACCGCCCCGAATACCTCCTACTGCCAGCATGTTACATTCAATACAGCGTCGAACTCCATCGTGGTGGAGGACTCGCCCACCGTATCATGAACCGCGCCTAGACTACCGAGTTTATGGGTACACAAGGAACCATGGAAGGTAAGCCACATCCCTTGGCCATGCGGTTCAGCACACCGTGGTGTAAGCACATGAAAAATGAGACCTATAACCCGAAACGAGCATAACTTTTGCATCCGTTGTCCGATCGGGGCATACTTTTTTTTTCTAGAAAGCTTGCGGCGAGGCCAACACCGACAAAAAGCGAAATTCAAACAGTAGAATAGTATATAATTTTTTTCAAAATAAATACTCACCTATGGTTAAGATACCGCCCCGAATACCTCCTACTGCCAGCATGTTACATTCAATACAGCGTCGAACTCCATCGTGGTGGAGGACTCGCCCACCGTATCATGAACCGCGCCTAGACTACCGAGTTTATGGGTACACAAGGAACCATGGAAGGTAAGCCACATCCCTTGGCCATGCGGTTCAGCACACCGTGCGTGTAAGCACATGAAAAATGAGACCTATAACCTAAAACGAGCATAACTTTTGCATCCGTTGTCCGATCGGGGCATACTTTTTTTTTCTAGAAAGCTTGCGGCGAGGCCAACACCGACAAAAAGCGAAATTCAAACAGTAGAATAGTATATAATTTTTTTCAAAATAAATACTCACCTATGGTTAAGATACCGCCCCGAATACCTCCTACTGCCAGCATGTTACATTCAATACAGCGTCGAACTCCATCGTGGTGGAGGACTCGCCCACCGTATCATGAACCGCGCCTAGACTACCGAGTTTATGGGTACACAAGGAACCATGGAAGGTAAGCCACATCCCTCGGCCATGCGGTTCAGCACACCGTGCGGTGTAAGCACATGAAAAATGAGACCTATAACCTAAAACGAGCATAACTTTTGCATCCGTTGTCCGATCGGGGCATACTTTTTTTTTCTAGAAAGCTTGCGGCGAGGCCAACACCGACAAAAAGCGAAATTCAAAGAGTAGAATAGTATATAATTTTTTTCAAAATAAATACTTCACCTATGGTTAAGATACCGCCCCGAATACCTCCTACTGCCAGCATGTTACATTCAATACAACGTCGAACTCCATCGTGGTGGAGGACTCGCCCACCGTATCATGAACCGCGCCTAGACTACCGAGTTTATGGGTACACAAGGAACCATGGAAGGTAAGCCACATCCCTCGGCCATGCGGTTCAGCACACCGTGGTGTAAGCACATGAAAAATGAGACCTATAACCCTAAAACGAGCAGAACTTTTGCATCCGTTGTCCGATCGGGGCATACTTTTTTTTTCTAGAAAGCTTGCGGCGAGGCCAACACCGACAAAAAGCGAAATTCAAACAGTAGAATAGTATATAATTTTTTTCAAAATAAATACTCACCTATGGTTAAGATACCGCCCCGAATACCTCCTACTGCCAGCATGTTACATTCAATACAACGTCGAACTCCATCGTGGTGGAGGACTCGCCCACCGTATCATGAACCGCGCCTAGACTACCGAGTTTATGGGTACACAAGGAACCATGGAAGGTAAGCCACATCCCTTGGCCATGCGGTTCAGCACACCGTGGGTGTAAGCACATGAAAAATGAGACCTATAACCCTAAACGAGCATAACTTTTGCATCCGTTGTCCGATCGGGGCATACTTTTTTTTTCTAGAAAGCTTGCGGCGAGGCCAACACCGACAAAAAGCGAAATTCAAACAGTAGAATAGTATATAATTTTTTTCAAAATAAATACTCACCTATGGTTAAGATACCGCCCCGAATACCTCCTACTGCCAGCATGTTACATTCAATACAGCGTCGAACTCCATCGTGGTGGAGGACTCGCCCACCGTATCATGAACCGCGCCTAGACTACCGAGTTTATGGGTACACAAGGAACCATGGAAGGTAAGCCACATCCCTTGGCCATGCGGTTCAGCACACCGTGCGTGTAAGCACATGAAAAATGAGACCTATAACCTAAAACGAGCATAACTTTTGCATCCGTTGTCCGATCGGGGCATACTTTTTTTTTCTAGAAAGCTTGCGGCGAGGCCAACACCTGACAAAAAGCGAAATTCAAACAGTAGAATAGTATATAATTTTTTTCAAAATAAATACTCACCTATGGTTAAGATACCGCCCCGAATACCTCCTACTGCCAGCATGTTACATTCAATACAGCGTCGAACTCCATCGTGGTGGAGGACTCGCCCACCGTATCATGAACCGCGCCTAGACTACCGAGTTTATGGGTACACAAGGAACCATGGAAGGTAAGCCACATCCCTCGGCCATGCGGTTCAGCACACCGTGCGTGTAAGCACATGAAAAATGAGACCTATAACCTAAAACGAGCATAACTTTTGCATCCGTTGTCCGATCGGGGCATACTTTTTTTTTCTAGAAAGCTTGCGGCGAGGCCAACACCGACAAAAAGCGAAATTCAAAGAGTAGAATAGTATATAATTTTTTTCAAAATAAATACTTCACCTATGGTTAAGATACCGCCCCGAATACCTCCTACTGCCAGCATGTTACATTCAATACAACGTCGAACTCCATCGTGGTGGAGGACTCGCCCACCGTATCATGAACCGCGCCTAGACTACCGAGTTTATGGGTACACAAGGAACCATGGAAGGTAAGCCACATCCCTCGGCCATGCGGTTCAGCACACCGTGGGTGTAAGCACATGAAAAATGAGACCTATAACCCTAAAACGAGCAGAACTTTTGCATCCGTTGTCCGATCGGGGCATACTTTTTTTTTCTAGAAAGCTTGCGGCGAGGCCAACACCGACAAAAAGCGAAATTCAAAGAGTAGAATAGTATATAATTTTTTTCAAAATAAATACTTCCCCTATGGTTAAGATACCGCCCCGAATACCTCCTACTGCCAGCATGTTACATTCAATACAACGTCGAACTCCATCGTGGTGGAGGACTCGCCCACCGTATCATGAACCGCGCCTAGACTACCGAGTTTATGGGTACACAAGGAACCATGGAAGGTAAGCCACATCCCTTGGCCATGCGGTTCAGCACACCGTGGGTGTAAGCACATGAAAAATGAGACCTATAACCCGAAACGAGCATAACTTTTGCATCCGTTGTCCGATCGGGGCATACTTTTTTTTTCTAGAAAGCTTGCGGCGAGGCCAACACCGACAAAAAGCGAAATTCAAACAGTAGAATAGTATATAATTTTTTTCAAAATAAATACTCACCTATGGTTAAGATACCGCCCCGAATACCTCCTACTGCCAGCATGTTACATTCAATACAGCGTCGAACTCCATCGTGGTGGAGGACTCGCCCACCGTATCATGAACCGCGCCTAGACTACCGAGTTTATGGGTACACAAGGAACCATGGAAGGTAAGCCACATCCCTTGGCCATGCGGTTCAGCACACCGTGCGTGTAAGCACATGAAAAATGAGACCTATAACCTAAAACGAGCATAACTTTTGCATCCGTTGTCCGATCGGGGCATACTTTTTTTTTCTAGAAAGCTTGCGGCGAGGCCAACACTGACAAAATGCAAATTCAAACAGTAGAATAGTATATAATTTTTTTCAAAATAAATACTCACCTATGGTTAAGATACCGCCCGAATACCTCCTACTGCCAGCATGTTACATTCAATACAGCGTCGAACTCCATCGTGGTGGAGGACTCGCCCACCGTATCATGAACCGCGCCTAGACTACCGAGTTTATGGGTACACAAGGAACCATGGAAGGTAAGCCACATCCCTCGGCCATGCGGTTCAGCACACCGTCGGTGTAAGCACATGAAAAATGAGACCTATAACCTAAAACGAGCATAACTTTTGCATCCGTTGTCCGATCGGGGCATACTTTTTTTTTCTAGAAAGCTTGCGGCGAGGCCAACACCGACAAAAAGCGAAATTCAAAGAGTAGAATAGTATATAATTTTTTTCAAAATAAATACTTCACCTATGGTTAAGATACCGCCCCGAATACCTCCTACTGCCAGCATGTTACATTCAATACAACGTCGAACTCCATCGTGGTGGAGGACTCGCCCACCGTATCATGAACCGCGCCTAGACTACCGAGTTTATGGGTACACAAGGAACCATGGAAGGTAAGCCACATCCCTCGGCCAGCGGTTCAGCACACCGTGGGTGTAAGCACATGAAAAATGAGACCTATAACCCTAAAACGAGCAGAACTTTTGCATCCGTTGTCCGATCGGGGCATACTTTTTTTTTCTAGAAAGCTTGCGGCGAGGCCAACACCGACAAAAAGCGAAATTCAAAGAGTAGAATAGTATATAATTTTTTTCAAAATAAATACTTCCCCTATGGTTAAGATACCGCCCCGAATACCTCCTACTGCCAGCATGTTACATTCAATACAACGTCGAACTCCATCGTGGTGGAGGACTCGCCCACCGTATCATGAACCAGCGCCTAGACTACTGAGTTTATGGGTACACAAGGAACCATGGAAGGTAAGCCACATCCCTTGGCCATGCGGTTCAGCACACCGTGGGTGTAAGCACATGAAAAATGAGACCTATAACCCGAAACGAGCATAACTTTTGCATCCGTTGTCCGATCGGGGCATACTTTTTTTTTCTAGAAAGCTTGCGGCGAGGCCAACACCGACAAAAAGCGAAATTCAAACAGTAGAATAGTATATAATTTTTTTCAAAATAAATACTCACCTATGGTTAAGATACCGCCCCGAATACCTCCTACTGCCAGCATGTTACATTCAATACAGCGTCGAACTCCATCGTGGTGGAGGACTCGCCCACCGTATCATGAACCGCGCCTAGACTACCGAGTTTATGGGTACACAAGGAACCATGGAAGGTAAGCCACATCCCTTGGCCATGCGGTTCAGCACACCGTGCGTGTAAGCACATGAAAAATGAGACCTATAACCTAAAACGAGCATAACTTTTGCATCCGTTGTCCGATCGGGGCATACTTTTTTTTTCTAGAAAGCTTGCGGCGAGGCCAACACCGACAAAAGCGAAATTCAAACAGTAGAATAGTATATAATTTTTTTCAAAATAAATACTCACCTATGGTTAAGATACCGCCCCGAATACCTCCTACTGCCAGCATGTTACATTCAATACAGCGTCGAACTCCATCGTGGTGGAGGACTCGCCCACCGTATCATGAACCGCGCCTAGACTACCGAGTTTATGGGTACACAAGGAACCATGGAAGGTAAGCCACATCCCTTGGCCATGCGGTTCAGCACACCGTGCGTGTAAGCACATGAAAAATGAGACCTATAACCTAAAACGAGCATAACTTTTGCATCCGTTGTCCGATCGGGGCATACTTTTTTTTTCTAGAAAGCTTGCGGCGAGGCCAACACCGACAAAAAGCGAAATTCAAAGAGTAGAATAGTATATAATTTTTTTCAAAATAAATACTTCACCTATGGTTAAGATACCGCCCCGAATACCTCCTACTGCCAGCATGTTACATTCAATACAACGTCGAACTCCATCGTGGTGGAGGACTCGCCCACCGTATCATGAACCGCGCCTAGACTACCGAGTTTATGGGTACACAAGGAACCATGGAAGGTAAGCCACATCCCTTGGCCATGCGGTTCAGCACACCGTGGTGTAAGCACATGAAAAATGAGACCTATAACCCAAACGAGCAGAACTTTTGCATCCGTTGTCCGATCGGGGCATACTTTTTTTTTCTAGAAAGCTTGCGGCGAGGCCAACACCGACAAAAAGCGAAATTCAAACAGTAGAATAGTATATAATTTTTTTCAAAATAAATACTCACCTATGGTTAAGATACCGCCCCGAATACCTCGTCCTGCCAGCATGTTACATTCAATACAGCGTCGAACTCCATCGTGGTGGAGGACTCGCCCACCGTATCATGAACCGCGCCTAGACTACCGAGTTTATGGGTACACAAGGAACCATGGAAGGTAAGCCACATCCCTTGGCCATGCGGTTCAGCACACCGTGCGTGTAAGCACATGAAAAATGAGACCTATAACCTAAAACGAGCATAACTTTTGCATCCGTTGTCCGATCGGGGCATACTTTTTTTTTCTAGAAAGCTTGCGGCGAGGCCAACACCGACAAAAAGCGAAATTCAAAGAGTAGAATAGTATATAATTTTTTTCAAAATAAATACTTCCCTATGGTTAAGATACCGCCCCGAATACCTCCTACTGCCAGCATGTTACATTCAATACAGCGTCGAACTCCATCGTGGTGGAGACTCGCCCACCGTATCATGAACCGCGCCTAGACTACTGAGTTTATGGGTACACAAGGAACCATGGAAGGTAAGCCACATCCCTCGGCCATGCGGTTCAGCACACCGTGGGTGTAAGCACATGAAAAATGAGACCTATAACCCAAAACGAGCAGAACTTTTGCATCCGTTGTCCGATCGGGGCATACTTTTTTTTTCTAGAAAGCTTGCGGCGAGGCCAACACCGACAAAAAGCGAAATTCAAAGAGTAGAATAGTATATAATTTTTTTCAAAATAAATACTTCCCTATGGTTAAGATACCGCCCCGAATACCTCCTACTGCCAGCATGTTACATTCAATACAACGTCGAACTCCATCGTGGTGGAGGACTCGCCCACCGTATCATGAACCGCGCCTAGACTACTGAGTTTATGGGTACACAAGGAACCATGGAAGGTAAGCCACATCCCTCGGCCATGCGGTTCAGCACACCGTGGTGTAAGCACATGAAAAATGAGACCTATAACCCGAAACGAGCATAACTTTTGCATCCGTTGTCCGATCGGGGCATACTTTTTTTTTCTAGAAAGCTTGCGGCGAGGCCAACACCGACAAAAAGCGAAATTCAAACAGTAGAATAGTATATAATTTTTTTCAAAATAAATACTCACCTATGGTTAAGATACCGCCCCGAATACCTCCTACTGCCAGCATGTTACATTCAATACAGCGTCGAACTCCATCGTGGTGGAGGACTCGCCCACCGTATCATGAACCGCGCCTAGACTACCGAGTTTATGGGTACACAAGGAACCATGGAAGGTAAGCCACATCCCTTGGCCATGCGGTTCAGCACACCGTGCGTGTAAGCACATGAAAAATGAGACCTATAACCTAAAACGAGCATAACTTTTGCATCCGTTGTCCGATCGGGGCATACTTTTTTTTCTAGAAAGCTTGCGACGAGGCCAACACTGACATAAATGCGAAATTCAAACAGTAGAATAGTATATAATTTTTTTCAAAATAAATACTCACCTATGGTTAAGATACCGCCCTGAATACCTCCTACTGCCAGCATGTTACATTCAATACAGCGTCGAACTCCATCGTGGTGGAGGCACTCGCCCACCGTATCATGAACCGCGCCTAGACTATCGAGTTTATGGGTACACAAGGAACCATGGAAGGTAAGCCACATCCCTCGGCCATGCAGGTTCAGCACACCGTCGGTGTAAGGCACATGAAAAATGAGACCTATAACCTAAAACGAGCATAACTTTTGCATCCGTTGTCCGATCGGGGCATACTTTTTTTTTCTAGAAAGCTTGCGGCGAGGCCAACACCGACAAAAAGCGAAATTCAAAGAGTAGAATAGTATATAATTTTTTTCAAAATAAATACTTCCCTATGGTTAAGATACCGCCCCGAATACCTCCTACTGCCAGCATGTTACATTCAATACAACGTCGAACTCCATCGTGGTGGAAGACTCGCCCACCGTATCATGAACCGCGCCTAGACTACTGAGTTTGTGGGTACACAAGGAACCATGGAAGGTAAGCCACATCCCTTGGCCATGCGGTTCAGCACACCGTGGGTGTAAGCACATGAAAAATGAGACCTATAACCCAAACGAGCAGAACTTTTGCATCCGTTGTCCGATCGGGGCATACTTTTTTTTTCTAGAAAGCTTGCGGCGAGGCCAACACCGACAAAAAGCGAAATTCAAACAGTAGAATAGTATATAATTTTTTTCAAAATAAATACTCACCTATGGTTAAGATACCGCCCCGAATACCTCGTACTGCCAGCATGTTACATTCAATACAGCGTCGAACTCCATCGTGGTGGAGGACTCGCCCACCGTATCATGAACCGCGCCTAGACTACCGAGTTTATGGGTACACAAGGAACGATGGAAGGTAAGCCACATCCCTCGGCCATGCGGTTCAGCACACCGTGGGTGTAAGCACATGAAAAATGAGACCTATAACCTAAAACGAGCATAACTTTTGCATCCGTTGTCCGATCGGGGCATACTTTTTTTTTCTAGAAAGCTTGCGGCGAGGCCAACACCGACAAAAAGCAAAATTCAAAGAGTAGAATAGTATATAATTTTTTTCAAAATAAATACTTCCCCTATGGTTAAGATACCGCCCCGAATACCTCCTACTGCCAGCATGTTACATTCAATACAACGTCGAACTCCATCGTGATGGAAGGACTCGCCCACCGTATCATGAACCACGCCTAGACTACTGAGTTTATGGGTACACAAGGAACCATGGAAGGTAAGCCACATCCCTTGGCCATGCGGTTCAGCACACGGTGCGTGTAAGCACATGAAAAATGAGACCTATAACCTAAAACGAGCATAACTTTTGCATCCATTGTCCGATCGGGGCATACTTTTTTTTTCTAGAAAGCTTGCGACAAGGCCAACACTGACATAATGCAAAATTCAAACAGTAGAATAGTATATAATTTTTTTCAAAATAAATACTCACCTATGGATAAGATACCGCCCTGAGTACCTCCTACTGCCAGCATGTTACATTCAATACAGCGTCGAACTCCATCGTGGTGGAGCACTCGCCCACCGTATCATGAACCGCGCCTAGACTATCGAGTTTATGGGTACACAAGGAACCATGGAAGGTAAGCCACATCCCTCGGCCATGCAGTTCAGCACACCGTCGGTGTAGGCACATGAAAAATGAGACCTATAACCTAAAAGGAGCATAACTTTTGCATCTGTTGTCCGATCGAGGCATACCTTTTTTTTTCTAGAAAGCTTGCGGCTACGCCAACACCAAAAAAAGTGAAATTCAAAGAGTAGAATAGTATATATTTTTTTTCAAAATAAATACTTCCTATGGTTAAGATACCGCCCCGAATACCTCCTACTGCCAGCATGTTACATTCAATACAGCGTCGAACTCCATCGTGGTGGAGGACTCGCCCACCAGTATCATGAACCGCGCCTAGACTACCGAGTTTATGGGTATACAAGGAACCATAGGAAGGTAACCACATCCCTCAGGCCATGCGGTTCAGCACACCGTGAGTGTAAGCACATGAAAAATGAGACCTATAACCTAAAACGAGCATAACTTTTGCATCCGTTGTCCGATCGGGGCATACTTTTTTTTTCTAGAAAGCTTGCGGCGAGGCCAACACAGACAAAAAGCGAAATTCAAATAGTAGAATAGTATATAATTTGTTTCAAAATAAATACTCACCTATGGTTAAGATACCGCCCTGAATACCTCCTACTGCCAGCATGTTACATTCAATACAGCGTCGAACTCCATCGTGGTGGAGGACTCGCCCACCGTATCATGAACCGCGCCTAGGACTATCGAGTTTATGGGTACACAAGGAACGATGGAAGGTAAGCCACATCCCTTGGCCATGCGGTTCAGCACACCGTGGGTGTAAGCACATGAAAAATGAGACCTATAAGCCGAAACGAGCAGAACTTTTGCATCCGTTGTCCGATCGGGGCATACTTTTTTTTTCTAGAAAGCTTGCGGCGAGGCCAACACCGACAAAAAGCGAAATTCAAACAGTAGAATAGTATATAATTTTTTTCAAAATAAATACTCACCTATGGTTAAGATACCGCCCCGAATACCTCCTACTGCCAGCATGTTACATTCAATACAGCGTCGAACTCCATCGTGGTGGAGGACTCGCCCACCGTATCATGAACCGCGCCTAGACTACCGAGTTTCTGGGTACACAAGGAACCATGGAAGGTAAGCCACATCCCTTGGCCATGCGGTTCAGCACACCGTGCGTGTAAGCACATGAAAAATGAGACCTATAACCTAAAACGAGCATAACTTTTGCATCCGTTGTCCGATCGGGGCATACTTTTTTTTCTAGAAAGCTTGCGGCGAGGCCAACACTGACAAAAAGCGAAATTCAAATAGTAGAATAGTATATAATTTGTTTCAAAATAAATACTCACCTATGGTTAAGATACCGCCCCGAATACCTCCTACTGCCAGCATGTTACATTCAATACAGCGTCGAACTCCATCGTGGTGGAGGACTCGCCCACCGTATCATGAACCGCGCCTAGACTACCGAGTTTATGGGTACACAAGGAACGATGGAAGGTAAGCCACATCCCTTGGCCATGCGGTTCAGCACACCAGTGGGTGTAAGCACATGAAAAATGAGACCTATAAGCCTGAAACGAGCAGAACTTTTACATCCGTTGTCCGATCGGGGCATACTTTTTTTTTCTAGAAAGCTTGCGGCGAGGCCAACACCGACAAAAAGCGAAATTCAAAGAGTAGAATAGTATATAATTTTTTTCAAAATAAATACTTCCCCTATGGTTAAGATACCGCCCCGAATACCTCCTACTGCCAGCATGTTACATTCAATACAGCGTCGAACTCCATCGTGATGGAGGACTCGCCCACCGTATCATGAACCACGCCTAGACTACTGAGTTTATGGGTACACAAGGAACCATGGAAGGTAAGCCACATCCCTTGGCCATGCGGTTCAGCACACCGTGGGTGTAAGCACATGAAAAATGAGACCTATAACCCGAAACGAGCAAACTTTTGCAATTGTTGTCCGATCGGGGCATACTTTTTTTTTCTAGAAAGCTTGCGGCGAGGCCAACACCGACAAAAAGCGAAATTCAAAGAGTAGAATAGTATATAATTTTTTTCAAAATAAATACTTCCCCTATGGTTAAGATACCGCCCCGAATACCTCCTACTGCCAGCATGTTACATTCAATACAACGTCGAACTCCATCGTGATGGAAGACTCGCCCACCGTATCATGAACCACGCCTAGACTACTGAGTTTATGGGTACACAAGGAACCATGGAAGGTAAGCCACATCCCTTGGCCATGCGGTTCAGCACACCGTGGGTGTAAGCACATGAAAAATGAGACCTATAACCCGAAACGAGCAAAACTTTTGCAATTGTTGTCCGATCGGGGCATACTTTTTTTTTCTAGAAAGCTTGCGGCGAGGCCAACACCGACAAAAAGCAAAATTCAAAGAGTAGAATAATATATAATTTTTTTCAAAATAAATACTTCCCCATGGTTAAGATACCGCCCCGAATACCTCCTACTGCCAGCATGTTACATTCAATACAACGTCGAACTCCATCGTGATGGAAGACTCGCCCACCGTATCATGAACCACGCCTAGACTACTGAGTTTATGGGTACACAAGGAACCATGGAAGGTAAGCCACATCCCTTGGCCATGCGGTTCAGCACACCGTGGGTGTAAGCACATGAAAAATGAGACCTATAACCCGAAACGAGCAAAACTTTTGCAATTGTTGTCCGATCGGGGCATACTTTTTTTTTCTAGAAAGCTTGCGGCGAGGCCAACACCGACAAAAAGCAAAATTCAAAGAGTAGAATAATATATAATTTTTTTCAAAATAAATACTTCCCCTATGGTTAAGATACCGCCCCGAATACCTCGTACTGCCAGCATGTTACATTCAATACAGCGTCGAACTCCATCGTGATGGAGGACTCGCCCACCGTATCATGAACCACGCCTAGACTACCGAGTTTATGGGTACACAATGGAACCATGGAAGGTAAGCCACATCCCTCGGCCATTCAGTTCAGCACACCGTCGGCGTAAGCACATGAAAAATGAGACCTATAACCCAAAACGAGCATAACTTTTGCATCCGTTGTCCGATTGGGGCATACTTTTTTTTTAGAAAGCTTGCGGCGAGGCCAACACCGACAAAAAGCAAAATTCAAAGAGTAGAATAGTATATAATTTTTTTCAAAATAAATACTTCCCCATGGTTAAGATACCGCCTCGAATACCTGTGACACCCCAGGTGTCCCATTCCAATTAACAAGCATAAGGAGCACAAGGATATGAGAAAGGATAGCATGAAATAGGGAAGCCTCCCAAAAATTTGGAATTAATTCTAGGAAAAATAAAAACCCTGCAACCAAATTATAAAGCAATTTGAAAATTTTCTATATAACATATAACAAGTAAATTCATAATCAGAATGATAATAATAAATTAGAATTATATGAATTTATTGAGCATTTTATCTAAATTGCAAAAGCCACAATTAATTAAGTAATGCTTAAGTATCTATTTAAGGCAATTATTAAATTCTAAAAATATGTTTATAAAAATTTCAATTAAAATTCACCAAAGTGTTCTCCACTATTTACATAGCCCACCCACCAAATTCCACTATTTTAGGAAATCCCTAGCTATTTTATTTTGATTTATTCAGAAACTAGTTTGACCAGGGACTTGTTTGCAAGAAATCGAAAAGTATAGGGGGCCCAGAGCAAAATCCCCTTTCTTCTTCTCCATTGGCCCGGCGCGGCGCTGTTCTCTCCCCGACTCCTCCTCCCGCGCACGCTAGCGCTAGCCCTGCACGCCATTGGCTCCCCGCCTTGGAACTCCGCGCGGCTACAGCACATCAACCCCGTTCAGTCCTGTCCGCGCTGCACCGTTTTCCCCATTTCTCCCCTCCCGAATTCAATCCGCGCCGCACCGTCCGGCTCTGCCATGGCCATGGCAGGAGCTCACCCAACCCCGGTGCTCGACTCGCTCTTCAGCAGACCGACAGCTTCAATGAGTGTGCACCCGACCGTCGTCACGTCCCACCCATCTCCTGAACCGTGAGCACGGCCCAATGGCTCTCTCTTCTCCCTTTCCCTCCGCACGCCATCGTCGACCGATCGATAAGGCCTTTAATTTTGCCTGCCCTGCTGCTCCCTGGCCGCCAACGACTCAATCACCTCTGCGCGACTTGTAAGGAGCCGCGAGCCTTCACAAACAAACCCCACAACCCGCCTTTGCTCCCTGCTCTATCACTTCCTCTCGCCTCTTTCCCTTTGCTCCGCACCACCATGGCCGCGTGTTCTTGAAGCTTAACGCGCTGTTGCTCTACCGCTTCCCGACACCAGACCAAGGCACCAAGAGCCTCGCACACCCTCTTAAGAGCCCCCTTCCAAGTCTTTCCCCGAGTATTTAGTGGAGCTGCAAGTAATTGGAGAAATGGCGAGCTCACGTCGTCCCTTGGTCTAGGCAGCGAGGTCGAGCAATTGGCTGACTGTGGTGAGTCTCGTCGCCTAAATCCTTGTCTTCTGGCTATGCAACTCAATGCGGTACCCGCCTAACCTTCCCTCTCCTTGTCTCCCGTACGAGGTTCCCGGCAGTTCCGTTTTTCCCCAGCTCTGCTCTGGCGTCGGAAGAAAACTGAGCCGCCTCCACGACGAGCTCTATGCTAGGGCCCTCCTCTGTAAACATCGACTCGATGCCGGCGACCCACACCTCCCCGTGAAGCTTTAGGAGAAGACGGCTTCCGGTTTCGTGCCCTGCATCATTCCCGCGTCGCCACCGAACATCATATTTCCGCGGCTACTCGTCGGCGGCTGGCTCCGGTGAGTTTCCCATCTCGTGAACCCCACCACGTGTTTCGCTTAGTCTAGCTCATCGTTCTCGAACTCCCGCGACGAGGTTTTGCCCTAGCACGGCCGCGACAGCGAGTTTCCGGCCGAACGCCGCCCAGCTCCGGCGTGCCCATTGGCCGTCTGACTGGCGCCTGCGTGGCTACTACGTGGCCCTGATCTGGCATCCACGTGGCTCCGACGTGGCACCCCCTAAAAGCCAAAATACCCAGGAAAATTCCAGAAAAATGCATAAAACTTTGAAAACTCCTAGTAAATGGAATTTAACTCTAATGAAGCCCAACCAAAATTTGTTAGGTTCATCTTTTAGAGCTCTATTTTAGTAAAATGATAAATCATAGTCTCTGTACATGTATTTTTATTAATTCATTTAATTGCTTAAACACTAGTTAACTCACTAGAAATTCTAGGAATAGAATTAAATCCTGATTTTTGGCATGCTCAATAAGCATATGGTTATCTACCACCACTAATTTTGGTTTGATAAAAGATGGGTATTTTTGGCTCTGGAAATTATTTAGTGTGTTTACTTAAATTAATTCTAGTAATTATTTTATAATTAATTGGCCCATGTCACTTGGCACAAAAATCTCTCACACAAGCCTCTGTGCCTAGTAAATTGCATAAGTCCAGAAACCTAAGTTTACTTAATTAAATTAAATTAATTGCTCATACCCCTATTTTATTTCAATAATTGCTAGTAATTAAAGTAATTATATCCAGGGACTGTAAATTGGTAAAAATACAATTCACTTATGTCCCTGACCATGTTAAATCATACAACATCAGAATCAATTGGTTACTAATGTAATTGCTCAATTATTTGGAAGTACTATAACAACCCTAAGTAATTGATTAACACACATAAAATCATGAAACTCTAAAGGGTTTCTTTGAAGCATATGGCTTCGAGAACATAATAATAATATTAATCAAGATTAAAGACATTGTGCATCATATCATTGCATTCTACGGTATTTTGGTAATACCGACAGTTCAATTCTATCATATAGGCAACAACAACCCGGAGCAGGAACAGGAAGATCTTCAGCAGGACCCTGAACCCCAAGAGCAAGACGTTGTAGTTGCTAACACCAATATCGATCCAGGCAAGCCCCGGTTTGCATTTGCCCAATTATAAAGTTTGCTAGTTTATGTCACTGCTACGTCTATGATTGTCTGATGCATTAGGTCATAGGAGTTGATTGGAAATCCACCTTGCATGACCCCAAATGACCCTTGCTTGTCATTAGAACTGTGATAGAAACGGTACTGTGTCGCTACGCTTAGTGACTAATAGTCTTGGTAGACATTATCGTTAAGAAGTGAACTTGACCACTGGAACGGGAACCTAAAAGAAGTTTATTTTACTGTTATGATCGGGCAGGGAAGATGCATGTGTAGGTTTGCAGCAATACATGGGTGTTGACTGCGGTAGCCCTGCCTTGTCGAACCTAGGACCCGTCCGTGGTCGGCCCCTTGGTCAAGTATTGAACAGTACCGAATATATGCTAGTCCATGGGTACTAGTAAACTGATGTAGCATTGACGCGGCAATGCGGACGATACCCAGTACAGTGGTCGTTGACCCTTCTGCTGCTGGAGTGGGCGGTTCATACCACGAAGTACTGTTGGCAGAACGGCATGCCCACTCGCTGAGACTGGACCCGGACTAAGTTGTTTTTCGTCCTTGTGAAAGGTTGCCATATACGACCTTAATTGGTGCGTACGTGTCATGTATTTCTGGGTTTTTCCCAGCTGGTGTAAAATTGATTGCAATTGCTGTCGCTCGCAGTAAAGAGCACCGCTTGGTCACTGAGTCGTCACGTAGTTGCATCTTGAAAGTTGATTATTGCCCCTTATGTTGGTTACCCCTATTGATACTCTTGTACTACTGTCACCCTGTATTGGCTTTATTATCCTTTGTAGTTCCACTAAAGTTACATTCTGTTTCACCCAGTTAACATGGCTCAATAAAACTCGATAGAACTAATAGGTTGCTTAGTGCGAGTCCCTTTCAAACGAGCTACCCTGTTAGAGCCTTGCATGTCTAGGTCTTTCGACGGGTAAGTCTTGCTGAGTAATTAGTACTCAGGCTTTGTGCCATCGTTGTTTACAGGTCATGAAGAGATTGATTTGCCTGAGAATGTGATGCCTTGGGACGTGCAAGTCCCCGAGGGTTGGACTGCCCACTGGGAGTCCGACTCGCCGCCGCAGTGATGTGTGTGCTGCTAGGGTGATGATTCTCCGGGCAGGGATCATCGCTACGCTGTATCGTCGAGCTCGTAGTTCCTTACGTTAATTGCTTCCGCTGTTTTCAAAACCTTATGAACTTGTATTAAATCCGCTGCACTCTGAACCATCGAATTATTGTAATATTCTACTTAAATTTGGACCAATGTTGTATTATCAAGTGTCTGCGCTATCAGCACCGTCGGGACCTCGATCCTGCGGGGAGGGGCGCCTCAGCTGGTATCAGAGCCGTGGTCCATGATAATACAACAAATAAATCGTATTTTCGAAAACTACAACGTTTACGAGTGAGGATACGTTAGTATTGCCCATATAGATATTAGGGTGGTGACAAAGCTAACATGGGTTATGTTTGCTTAAATATTGTATCTACGGACCTCTTCAAACAAAGGTACGTGCGTGCTTAACCGACACGCGTGATATCGGTGTCTGTGCTCGTAGACGGATACGAGACACTGTTGGCTCGTGACTTATCACGGGGCGAATCCTTTTCCATGGATCGTTACTAGTAGAATTGTGCTTCTTTTCATAGTTTCTTTTAAATTTGATGTATTGTTTCTGCAATGGATCTTCTGTAGGTACACTAACGCCGTTAGTACAACTTGTAGCTTGACTTACGTGATGAGTGCGGGTCGTCACCACATATCCGTGCCGCTAAGTATCGGCAATTCATGTGTTGAGTTGTGAGGAACGATAGGTTAAAAATTTAGTAAAACTCCTTGCATCATGCATTCCTTATGTAACTCAATTAAAATGTGGTTCTCTCCTTGTCCACCCACCTCCGAATAAAAATTTCCAATGGTCAAGATGACAAGTCATAACTAATAAAATGCATAACCAAATAAGGCATATAAATGTTTCTCAGGAAGATCTCAACACTCTCTGTCACCCGAAACCGAAATTTAAATTTGAGTATAACAGTAACAACCTCAGAAATAAAGAACAAGTAGAATCTGTTAGCTTGCCGTCAGCCAGATACTTAAGAATAAAACTACAATAAAACTGTTACCGTACTATTGCCCCTTGAGACTGGAAACTGTTACAGCACTTATATATGCATTTCTTGTTATGGAACACTAGACTCACCATTGGGTTGTTCCAGATGGATGATCACGGTTTCGAGGAGTTTACGCACGACGGGTGACGCTACACCACCGGTCTCCACCACTGTGGCTTTCCTACACTTTTGTGGGATTTGCTCCGCTTGCTGGGCTACGATGAGCCGCCCTCCTACAAGGGCCGTGAGGTCCACCGCCACGGTGTGACTCTTGCAGAGGTGCACATCAGCGTGCCCACTCACCCGCGCAACCTCGACATGGCGGGGATGGAGAGCATGGCGACTTGTGGGAGCCTTCGTGAGGGCTTGAAGAGAGTCACCCACAGGGCTCTCATCCACTTCTGCGGGCGCCACACGGTAGCACTCTCTGGGACTCCGTTTGAGATGATTCCGATCTGGCACCAGGCCAACCCAGTCTGGCAGAGGCGCGTGAGGCGCATCGGCCGCAATGACTACTCAACGTATCACTCGGGGTACCACCGTGTTTCCCAATACTCCGAGTACCTCCTCAACTTAGATGAGGAGGCTAGCAGCCACAGCAGGATCTTACTGGCTGACACTGAGCAGGTCTGGCTACAGAGGAACGACCTGCAGACACAGGTGGACACACAGCAGAGGGAGATTCAACGGTTGACCGCTGCTCTTGAGGCAAGTGAGACCCGCGTTGCTGAGGTCACTAGACAGCGCGACACTCTCGCGCAGGAGGTCGAAAGACGTGGCACGATTATGCAGCAGCGTGCTAACCACAACGAGCACCTACAACATCAGTTGACAGCTGCACAGCACGAGATGGAGCTTATGGGAGAGGATCTGGAGACCCTGGCTCACGAGAACCAGGGCCTGCAGGAGCAGCTAGAGGCGGCTCTAGCACCTCAGGCAGCACCAGAGGAAGAGGAGCCGCAGGAGGATATGGACGAGGAGTCTGATGTGGATTACGAGGCATCAGTGGGAGATAGGGCTTAGTGATCGTGGTAGATCGGACTAGGTCGTGTAGGTAGGACTAGATGGGTTGGTAGCTTTTGATGATCCACGCGAGATTGTTGTATTTTGGGATCACTACGTGATATGCTTTGTAGTTCGATGGTCACATATTTCGAGTCCATGAACTTAAGATTATGTTGACTCACGTTATGAATCAGTCGTACCCTTTTGCTATCTATATTACAACCAAGGCTTCATAAGCTACGTTTGACTCAATCAATGTACTTTCCTTGTAGATGGCTGAAAACCATGAACAAGCCCCACCAGGTTGGGAGATCACCGACGGTTTGGAGTTCACCGGGATGGTTCACCTGTTCTGGAAAATCCTCCAGGGGTTCGGATATCACACTCCTCCCACTTATGTTGGCAAGGAATATCAGGAGTACGGAGTTACCTCCTGTGTCGTTCATGTGGCAGTTCCCCCCAATCATTTATTTACGCCGGCATGGGAGTCTTGGACTATTAGCGTCTCCGGGACCGATTTACCCACCACTTGGAATATTGCTGCCTTCAAGGCACTCACATAATTCTGTGAAGACCGCAAGCATGATGTTGCTGGAACACCCGTCGCCTTGCTGCCCATCAACGACGTGACGGATTTTGAGTGGATTAGGCGTGTGGACTTCATCTTCGACCCAAACCACCGCCATCATGACCCCATGCTGCCCATAATAGAGTATTATGGCCTTTCCACATTCGCTTTATGCACCGACTTGTGCCGACTACTGGACATGTATCAGTCTGCCCTTCGGTGTTCGGAAGCAGAAAGCGAGCTAAGGATGTGGAGATTTCGGAGCTAAACCAACAAATCGCAGCGAAGAATGAGGAGATGGACATGATTATAGAAGAGCGTGATCAAGCCTTGTTGGATGCCGAACGTTTTGAGCAAGACATGATCGAGGCGCAAGATGATTTCTATGCGTTCAAGGCAGCCCATCTTCCTGTTGAAGGGAATTGGGATGAGATCACCTTGGAGTATGGAGAACAAGAGGACGTAGAGATGGCACCCGCCGAAATGAATGATGTGGAAATGCTAGAACCCAAAGAGCCCGCAGAGCCAGAAGATTTAGACCAGGATTAGAAGACTCGCTACCCCCGGTCTTATGCCCATGTAGTACATGTACCTTGAGTTCGGATGTAGGATTATGAATCTTGCATAATGTGTCCGCAATACCGTAGCCGGGCGTTGACGCAGGCATGTAAGAACAATGTGATGATGCCTTCCGAACAACCATGTACTCCGAGTTGGATTAATGAGAATGGTTATTACCCTTAGAATTTTTGTGTGTGCCTCTTGCAATTTATGTTTTTGCACATGTGATTTATATGGATTAATTTGAGAGAGTACTAATGTGCAAATATGTAAATTATAGCATGGTGCGTACTCGGAATCAGGATGACCCTGAGAGCTCTCAACAGGGAGCTAGTACTCAGCCCTCACTGGCAGAAATCCTCGCCACGGTGATCAACCGTCAGCAAAATGAAGCTGAGTTGCTGATGTGGACAAGGGTTCCCGATCTTCCGAAAGGTTCTTGGTAAGTTGATTTGGTCGGAGGCGACACACAAATCGATCCGGCTTCAGAACAGCACGTTCTAAACCCCGCTATCGCAGCACGACGTCTCCTCTGGTTATCAACCGTCCAAAAGACGATTGACCTCGCCGAGAAGGCTAATCCCTGCCTGCGAATCAAGAACACAAGCAAGAACAACGAATAATGCAACACAATTGCAGATGTATGATTAAACTCTCGAAGTTGGGGTCTCACAAACCGATGAACGGCGAAACTGTTTATGAACAGAATTGATCTAAGCAAAACCCGAACCCTAATGGTGCGGCGGTGGCTGTATATAAAGACCCTAGGGTCGTGCAAGACCCTCTGGACGCGCCCCGAATTGGGCTCAACTAGATACAAGGCCCAAAGACAAAAAATAAGCAACGCAGCACCGACACAGATTCTGGACTCTCTCTTGTTTTGAAGATTCCCGATGACTCCGGATGAATTTTGACATGAGGCCGGCCGCATTGGAAAGGTCTTCTCCTTATCTTTCCGTGCATATGTAGAACGTCCAAATCCGAGTCCGTATGCGTCCTGGGCGACCGTTTTAGTACAGACTGGTCCTGGGCCCCGAAACAGACTCGAAGTCGGTTTTGATTGGGCCTCCACTTTGGCTTCCAAGCCCTTGCTGGCCCTCCACGTTTCCAAATCCTTCTCCCATCATCTCCTGGTCCTCTCCATGGTTTCTAATCATAAAATAATCATTAGGTAGCAAACCATTCTCAAAAGTAACATATAGCGAAGAACGTAGGAACGAGCTCACCTCTAAATTTAGTTGTCGTGTACGAGCTCTAGTCATTGGACCTTGCAAGTCCAGATTTGGAGGAGTGTTGTGTGTATCCATAGGATTGATGTCCTCATCATCATCCCCCTCTTGAAGTGGAGTCGTCCTCGACTCAAGCTCATCCTCTTCTCCCAAGTATGGTTTCAAATCTGAAATGTTAAAAATAGGACTAACCCCGAACTCGGGAGGCAACTCAAGTTTGTATGCATTATCATTAATCTTCTCTATTATTTTGAATGGACCATCAGCTCTAGGCATTAGTTTAGACTTTCTCAATTCTGGAAATCTATCCTTCCTTAAGTGTAACCACACTAAATCTCCTACATCAAGCTTTACTTCCTTTCTTCCCTTACTACCAGCAATTTTATACTTTTCATTCATCTTTTCAATGCTAAGTCTAGTGGTCTCATGTATTTGCAAAATAAATTCAGCACGCTCCTTAGCATCAATATGAACTCTCTCATTAATAGGTAGAGGAAGTATATCAAGTGGAGTACGGGGATCAAAACCATACACTACCTTGAATGGACTTACCTTGGTAGTAGAATGTGTTGCCCGATTATAAGCAAACTCAACATGAGGTAAGCATTCTTCCCATTGCTTCAAATTTTTCTTCAAAACAGCTCGCAACATAGTACCCAAAGTGCGGTTCACAACCTCAGTTTGTCCATCAGTTTGTGGATGACAAGTTGTAGAAAATAACGACTTTGTACCCAACTTATTCCAAAGCGTGCGCCAAAAATGACTCAAGAATTTTGCATCACGATCTGAAACAATAGTAGAAGGCATACCATGCAAACGTACAATTTCTTTGAAAAAAAGATCAGCAATATAACTAGCATCATCAGTTTTATGACATGATATAAAGTGTGCCATCTTGGAAAAACGATCCACGACAACAAAAATGCTATCGCTCCCCCTCTTAGTCCTAGGCAGTCCTAAAATAAAGTCCATAGAAATATCCGCCCAAGGAATAGAAGGAACAGGAAGTGGCATGTATAAACCATGTGGATTCAATCGAGACTTAGCTTTTTGACATGTAGTGCAGCGAGCAACAAAACGCTCAACATCTTTCCTCATCCTTGGCCAAAAAAAGTGTGTGGCCAAAATATCCTCTGTCTTCTTAGCACCAAAATGACCCATCAATCCACCTCCATGCGCCTCCTGCAACAACAAAAGACGAACGGAACCAACTGGAATGCATAGGCGGTTAGCTCTAAACAAGAATCCATCATTCAACACAAATTTGTGCCAAGCACGACCTTCTTTACAGTGCAGCAATACATCTTTAAAGTCGACATCAACAACATATTGTTCTTTAATTGCCTCAAGTCCAAAAATTCTACAATCAAGTTGAGACAACAAAGTATATCGCCTCGATAAAGCATCAGCAATCACATTATCCTTCCCTTTCTTATGTTTAATAATATAAGGAAAAGACTCAATAAACTCAACCCATTTAGCATGTCTACGGTTCAAATTGCCTTGAGAACGAATATACTTAAGTGATTCATGATCAGAATGAATAACAAATTCTTTGGGCAACAAATAACGACGCCACGTTTCTAAAGACCGTACAAGTGCATATAGTTCCTTATCATACGTGGAATAATTCAAAACAGGCCCAGTAATTTTCTCACTAAAGTATGCAACAGGTTTACCATCTTGCATCAGAACACCACCAATGCCTATACCACTAGCATCACATTCAAGCTCAAAAGTCTTATCAAAATTGGGTAATTGCAGCAATGGTGCATGTGTAAGTTTGTCCTTCAAAGCATCAAAAGACTCATGATGTACCTTACCAAAATGGAAGTCAACGCCCTTCTTTGTCAACTCATGCAATGGTGCAGCAATGGTGCTGAAATCTTTGACAAAGCGGCGGTAGAAACCTGCAAGACCAAGAAAACTCCTCACCTGTGTGATAGTTTTTGGTACAGGCCAGCTCTTTATGGCTTCAATCTTCGCCTCATCCACCTCAATTCCCTGTGGAGTCACAACATAGCCAAGAAAAGAGACTCGATCCATGCAAAAGGTGCACTTCTCATGGTTACCAAATAAACGTGCAACTCGCAAAGCATCAAAAACAGCACGCAAATGAATCATATGATCATCCGTGGATTTGCTATAAATCAAGATATCATCAAAGTAAACAACCACAAATTTGCCAATAAAAGGTCTTAAAACCTCATTCATCAAACGCATGAAAGTACTGGGTGCATTAGTTAACCCAAAAGGCATTACTAACCACTCATACAACCCGAATTTGGTTTTGAAAGCTGTTTTCCATTCATCTCCAAGTTTCATTCTAATTTGATGGTAGCCACTACGCAAATCAATTTTAGTGAAAATTATAGCACCACATAACTCATCAAGCATGTCGTCTAGCCTAGGAATAGGATGACGATACCTAATAGTAATGTTATTAATGGCTCTACAATCTACACACATACGCCAAGAACCATCTTTCTTAGGAACCAAAAGTACAGGAACAGCACAAGGACTAAGTGATTGACGAACATACCCACGATCCAAAAGGTCTTGGACTTGTCGTTGTATCTCTTTAGTCTCCTCAGGGTTGGTCCTATAAGCAGCACGGTTTGGTAAAGTAGCACCAGGAATCAAATCAATTTGATGCTCAATCCCTCTCAAAGGTGGCAATCCCGGGGGTATCTCAGCTGGGAAAACATCCTCATACTCCTGGAAAAGGTTAGTGACAGCAGGAGGCAAAGCACTAGAAGCAATATCACCAAGCAAAAACAAGGCTTGTTTGCATATCAAAGCATAGCAAATATCATCAGTAGAAATTTCAGCAAGCTCAGATTTTGTGGCAAGACATGAACGACCTTGTAATTTAATTGCAGCACCCTTAGAACATGAAGAATCATTAACATTACTTGGTGTAGAAGCAGAATTAACAGGTTGCTGAATTTCAGGGCGTTTATTTTTCAAACTAGCAGCTCGTTCTAAATCAGCTTGTACAATTTCAGCAGGGGTCATTGGTAACAAAGTAATTTTAGTTCCTTTATGCATAAAAGTGTACTTATTACTTTTACCATGGTGTACAGCATCATTATCAAATTCCCAAGGTCTACCCAATAAAAGTGAACAAGCTTGCATGGGTACAACATCACAATCAACAGAATCCACATAGGAACCAATGGAAAAAGGAACTCTGCAAGTTTGTGTTACCTTAGCTTTTCCAGAGTCATTTAACCACTGAATGTAGTATGGATGTGGATGTGGGCGTGTGGTCAAATCAAGCTTCTTAACCACATCAGAACTCACCAAATTGTTGCAGCTTCCTCCATCAATGATGACACGTGCCCGACGGTTCTTGATGACGAAGAAAATCTGGAACAAGTTATGTCGCTGCATCATCTCGGGTTGCTGGACTTGTGTGCTAAGCACACGCTGCACAATAATATTCATATAGCCCGTGGTATCTCCGCCTCCAAGGACGAGGTCACCGCTGGTGGCAGCGACATCCTCCTCCTCATCCTCCACATCGGAGGCGCTCATGTAACCGCCATCATCTGTCGCCACATATCCCGCCTACTTGGGCAATCTTTCTGCACATGGCCAAGACCATGGCAGCGGTGGCACTGAATCCCTGTAGTGCGTCCCGTCGAAGCAACAGAGGAGGCACTACTAGCCGGTACCTGCACAGAATTTTTACCTGAGCGCGTAGAAGGGGCAGGGGCTGATCTTGGTGCTGCAGAAACAACACTAGCTGGTGGGGGCGGCCGGAAAGATGGCTTGGGCAGCCCCGAAGTCCCCGTCGGCCGTGGTGGGTAGAAATTCCTGGACTTGCTGTACTCCTCAAAAGCCTGGAAAAGTCCCTGTGATTCTTTCTCTGCAAGCATAGCATACTGGAAACACTGGTTGAGGGTATAAAATTCTTTATAATCAAGGATGTCCTGAATTTCTTTTCTCAAACCAGAATAAAAGTGGCAAATCTGATCCTCTACTTTTTCAACCACAGCACAACGAATCAAACCCTTCTGAAGCTCACTAAAATACTCCTGAACAGTTTTATCTCCTTGATCTAAACGCTGCAGTTTATTACGAATTTCTCTATAAAAAGAAGGAGGAACAAAACGATCACGCATTTCTACCTTAAGTTCTTCCCAAGTAGTAGGCAAATCGGTTTCAGCAGCTAGACCACTCCACCAAACAATAGCAAAGTCCTTAAACTCACTAGTGGCTTGTCTAACTCTATGTTGTTCAGGAACAAGGTGGGCATTAAATTTTTGTTCTACCGTCATTTCCCAATCAAGGTAAGCATCACCATCGTATTGACCCGAAAACGAAGGAATTGAAAACTTAATTTTAGCATACGGATCATCTGGAGCATAGTTACCTTGTGTGCGACGGGTGTGGTTGTGGAAACCACCCATACCTTGAGGGTTACATTGCAAACGGCATCGTAACCTTGCGGTCCTTGTAGCTGACCTATCGACGGTGCCATCAGCCTTATACACCGTTGCTTCATCATGATCACCTTCAACGTCGTTGTTGGTGTTGTTGTTGGTGTTGGTGTTGTTGTTGTTGTTGTTGGTGGTGGTGGTGGTGGTCTTGTGAGCGGTCTCCAATTCGACAACCTGATCGGTTAACTTAGAGACTCTCTTATCCAACCGCTCAATGCTTTCTCCCAGGTGAAGCTTGGTGACGGCGTCGGTGACGGCCCTGGTGATCGTTTCTGCCAAATCACTCTGAACCGCCTGCAAAGCCTTCTGTAACTGATTTTGGCTCACGCACTCATCCAATTTTGAGGGTGAAGCACCCTCCCCGTCGCTTCCTGACATCAGAAACACCAAAACAGGAAACAAAAAAGTGAAGGTTATCCCTACAAAACTACTAAGCAGTGGTGCCTCTCAACACAGCAAAAGTAAGCTTCTTGCAAAGCTCTTACAAAGTTCTGAAAACAACAAAGCGAAGGATACCAGGGAGAAGTGTTCCACGATTGCAAGGGTTACCAAATAACCTTCGCCTTGGGGCTGCCCTGCTATCTTCGTAAAGAAGAAGGACAAATCCTTGCGTCTTGTGGTTGATTATCGGCCATTGAACGAAGTGACCATCAAAAATAAATACCCACTGCCACGTATCGACATTCTTTTCGATCAACTGGTTGGTGCCAAGGTCTTTTCCAAAATTGACCTTCACTCAGGGTACCATCAGATAAAGATAAGGACTGAAGACATTCCCAAGACCGCTTTCTCTACAAGATATGGATTGTTTGAGTACCTAGTAATGTCTTTCGGATTAACAAACGCCCCAGCCCATTTCATGTACCTCATGAATTCGGTATTCATGCCGGAGCTGGACAAATTCGTGGTGGTATTCATTGATGACATCCTCATCTATTCCAAATCCAAGGAAGAACACGCTGAACATCTTCGCATCGTTCTCCAACGCCTCCGAGATCACAAGCTGTACGCAAAATTCAGCAAGTGTGAATTTTGGTTGGATCATGTGCCATTTCTTGGTCACATAGTTTCTGCGGAAGGTATCTCTGTAGATCCTAGCAAGGTTCAGGATGTGTTGGATTGGAAGCCACCGAGAACTGTTCATCAAGTACGCAGTTTCCTCGGACTAGCCGGATATTATCGTAGGTTCATTCCGAATTTCTCTTGGCTAACCAAACCCATCACGGAACTGCTGAAAAAGGATAAGAAGTTCGATTGGAACGTCAATTGTGAGGAAGCGTTTCAGACATTGAAGAAATTATTGACCACTGCCCCAGTATTGGCCCAGCCAGACATCACCAAGCCGTTTGACGTATATTGTGATGCATCTGGAACGGGACTTGGATGCGTGCTCATGCAGGAAGGTCGTGTCATTGCTTACGCATCTCGACAGCTACGGAAGCACGAGGAGCATTATCCAACCCACGACTTGGAACTAGCTGCAGTGGTACTTGCACTAAAAATCTGGAGGCACTATCTGCTTGGAAACTTAGTGCACATTTACACGGATCATAAAAGTTTGAAGTATATCTTTACTCAAACCGATCTGAACATGAGACAACGCCGATGGCTGGAATTAATCAAGGATTATGACCTGGAGATTCATTATCATCCAGGCAAGGCCAATGTAGTAGCCGATGCATTAAGTCGAAAGGTACACTGCCATAATTTGGTGTTAGGATTTCAGGACAGCAGCAACCATGTAGCTATTTCAGAACCTAGCCTTCGCGTTTTGCCGGTTATAGTAATCCACAACCTTAGTGTACAGTCCGCCATTCGTGAAGAAATCATTGCTGCACAGAAGGACGATGATGGTATGAATCATATCCCTCAAAACATCAAGAACGGTAAGGCAAAATGCTTTACACAAGACTCGGATGGTACCCTATGGTTCAATAACCGTTTAGTAGTACCAAGGGACTTTGAGCTTCGACGGAAAATTTTGGATGAAGCGCATCACTCCAAATACTCCATTCACCCGGGTAGTAATAAAATGTACCAAGATCTAAAGAAGAATTTTTGGTGGACCAGAATGAAGCGAGAAGTTGCTCGATATGTTGCAGAATGCGGCACATGTCAGAGAGTTAAGGCTGACCATTTGAAGCCGGCCGGGTTACTTCAACCGTTAAGTATTCCCGCCTGGAAATGGGAGGATATCAGCATGGATTTTATTGTTGGCCTCCCTCTTACTTCGCGGAAGCATGACTCCATTTGGGTCATTGTGGACAGACTCACCAAATCTGCCCATTTTCTTCCAGTCAATAACCTTTACAAGGTAAAATAGTATGCAGAATTATACATCGCAAGAATTCTATGCCTTCATGGAGTACCAAAAACCATCGTTTCCGATCGTGGTTCGCAGTTTGTTGCTCGTTTCTGGGAACAACTGCATGCATCACTAGGAACAAGATTGATTCAAAGTTCCGCTTACCATGCCGCCATCGATGGACAAACAGAGCGTGTCAACCAAATTCTTGAAGATATGCTTAGAGCTTGCGTTTTAACGTATGGCGGTAACTGGGATGAGTATCTACCCTATGCCGAGTTTTCGTATAACAACAGTTACCAGGAGAGTGTGAAGATGTCACCGTTCGAAGCACTCTATGGTCGCAGTTGTAGAACACCATTGAATTGGTCTAAACCTGGAGAAAGGGTAACGTTTGGCCCTGACCTCGTAAAGGATGCCGAGGAGAAAGTTCGTATCATTCGGGCCAACCTTAAGGCTGCCAAATGCCGACAAGAGAAGTATGCAAACAGACGACGTAGACCACTGTACTTCAATAAGGGTGACTACGTCTATCTCCGAGTGTCCCCTATGAAAGGTATCCAACGGTTTGGGATCAAAGGAAAGTTAGCTCCCCGTTATCCTGGAGAGACGAGGAAACGTTGCCTACAAGCTCGAGTTACCAGCTAACCTATCTGGAGTGCACCACACCTTCCATGTCTCCCAGTTGAAACGATGTCTCAAACCATCAATTGACAAAGTACTAGAAAATTTTAACCAGCTTCAGCCAAACCTCACTTACTCCGAACAACCGATAAGGATCCTCGACGAGAAGGAGCGCACAACTCGTAAGAGAACCCTCAAATTCTATAAAGTTCAATGGTGTAATCACTCAGAAGACGAGGCCACTTGGGAATCGGAAGAATTTCTAAGTACACACTACCCGGAATTTTGGTCGTCATATACAGGTATATTTTGACCACTGTACTTCCCTCTAGATGGCCTTGACCATAATCTCGGGACGAGATTTCTTTAAGGAGGGAGGGCTGTGACACCCCAGGTGTCCCATTCCAATTAACAAGCATAAGGAGCACAAGGATATGAGAAAGGATAGCATGAAATAGGGAAGCCTCCCAAAAATTTGGAATTAATTCTAGGAAAAATAAAAACCCTGCAACCAAATTATAAAGCAATTTGAAAATTTTCTATATAACATATAACAAGTAAATTCATAATCAGAATGATAATAATAAATTAGAATTATATGAATTTATTGAGCATTTTATCTAAATTGCAAAAGCCACAATTAATTAAGTAATGCTTAAGTATCTATTTAAGGCAATTATTAAATTCTAAAAATATGTTTATAAAAATTTCAATTAAAATTCACCAAAGTGTTCTCCACTATTTACATAGCCCACCCACCAAATTCCACTATTTTAGGAAATCCCTAGCTATTTTATTTTGATTTATTCAGAAACTAGTTTGACCAGGGACTTGTTTGCAAGAAATCGAAAAGTCTAGGGCGGCCCAGAGAAAAATCCCCTTTCTTCTTCTCCATTGGCCCGGCGCGGCGCTGTTCTGTCCCCGACTCCTCCTCCCGCGCACGCTAGCGCTAGCCCTGCACGCCATCGGCCCCCCGCCTTGGAACTCCGCGCGGCTACAGCACGTCAACCCCGTTCAGTCCTGTCCGCGCTGCACCGTTTTCCCCATTTCTCCCCTCCCGAATTCAATCCGCGCCGCACCATCCGGCTCTGCCATGGCCATGGCAGGAGCTCGCCCAACCCCAGCGCTCGACTCGCTCTTCAGCAGACCGACAGCTTCAATGAGTGTGCACCCGACCGTCGTCACGTCCCACCCATCTCCTGAACCGTGAGCACGGCCCAATGGCTCTCTCTTCTCCCTTTCCCTCCGCACGCCATCGTCGACCGATCGATAAGGCCTTTAATTTTGCCTGCCCTGCTGCTCCCTGGCCGCCAAAGACTCAATCACCTCTGCGCGACTTGTAAGGAGCCGCGAGCCTTCACAAACAAACCCCACAACCCGCCTCTGCTCCCTGCTCTATCACTTCCTCTCGCCTCTTTCCCTTTGCTCCGCACCACCATGGCTGCGTGTTCTTGAAGCTTAACGCGCTGTTGCTCTACCGCTTCCCGACACCAGACCAAGGCACCAAGAGCCTCGCACACCCTCTTAAGAGCCCCCTTCCAAGTCTTTCCGCGAGTATTTAGTGGAGCTGCAAGTAATTGGAGAAATGGCAAGCTCACGTCGTCCCTTGGTCTAGGCAGCGAGGTCAAGCAATTGGCTGACTGTGGTGAGTCTCGTCGCCTAAATCCTTGTCTTCTGGCTATGCAACTCAATGCGGTACCCGCCTAACCTTCCCTCTCCTTGTCTCCCGTACGAGGTTCCCGGCAGTTCCGTTTTTCCCCGGCTCTGCTCTGGCGTCGGAAGAAAACTGAGCCGCCTCCACGACGAGCTCTATGCTAGGGCCCTCCTCTGTAAACATCGACTCGATGCCGACGACCCACACCTCCCCGTGAAGCTTTAGGAGAAGACGGCTTCCGGTTTCGTGCCCTGCATCATTCCCGCATCGCCACCGAACATCATATTTCCGCGGCTACTCGTCGGCGACCGGCTCCGATGAGTTGCCCATCTCGTGAACCCCACCACGTGTTTCGCTTAGTCTAGCTCATCGTTCTCGAACTCCCGCGGCGAGGTTTTGCCCTAGCACGGCCGCGACAGCGAGTTTCCGGCCGAACGCCGCCCATTGGCCGTCTGACTGGCGCCTGCGTGGCTACTACGTGGCCCTGATCTGGCATCCACGTGGCTCCGACGTGGCACCCCCTAAAAGCCAAAATACCCAGGAAAATTCCAGAAAAATGCATAAAACTTTGAAAACTCCTAGTAAATGGAATTTAACTCTAATGAAGCCCAACCAAAATTTGTTAGGTTCATCTTTTAGAGCTCTATTTCAGTAAAATGATAAATCATAGTCTCTGTACATGTATTTTTATTAATTCATTTAATTGCTTAAACACTAGTTAACTCACTAGAAATTCTAGGAATAGAATTAAATCCTGATTTTTGGCATGCTCAATAAGCATATGGTTATCTACCACCACTAATTTTGGTTTGATAAAATATGGGTTATTTTTGGCTCTGGAAATTATTTAGTGTGTTTACTTAAATTAATTCTAGTAATTATTTTATAATTAATTGGCCCATGTCACTTGGCACAAAAATCTCTCACACAAGCCTCTGTGCCTAGTAAATTGCATAAGTCCAGAAACCTAAGTTTACTTAATTAAATTAAATTAATTGCTCATACCCCTATTTTATTTCAATAATTGCTAGTAATTAAAGTAATTATATCCAGGGACTGTAAATTGGTAAAAATACAATTCACTTATGTCCCTGACCATGTTAAATCATACAACATCAGAATCAATTGGTTACTAATGTAATTGCTCAATTATTTGGAAGTACTATAACAACCCTAAGTAATTGATTAACACACATAAAATCATGAAACTCTAAAGGGTTTCTTTGAAGCATATGGCTTCGAGAACATAATAATAATATTAATCAAGATTAAAGACATTGTGCATCATATCATTGCATTCTACGGTATTTTGGTAATACCGACAGTTCAATTCTATCATATAGGCAACAACAACCCGGAGCAGGAACAGGAAGATCTTCAGCAGGACCCTGAACCCCAAGAGCAAGACGTTGTAGTTGCTAACACCAATATCGATCCAGTCAAGCCCCGGTTTGCATTTGCCCAATTATAAAGTTTGCTAGTTTATGTCACTGCTACGTCCATGATTGTCTGATGCATTAGGTCATAGGAGTTGATTGGAAATCCACCTTGCATGACCCCAAATGACCCTTGCTTGTCATTAGAACTGTGATAGAAACGGTACTGTGTCGCTACGCTTAGTGACTAATAGTCTCGGTAGACATTATCGTTAAGAAGTGAACTTAACCACTGGAACGGGAATCTAAAAGAAGTTTATTTTACTGTTATGATCGGGCAGGGAAGATGCAAGTGTAGGTTTGCAGCAATACATGGGTGTTGACTGCGGTAGCCCTGCCTTGTCGAACCTAGGACCCATCCGTGGTCGGCCCCTTGGTCAAGTATTGAACAGTACCGAATATATGCTAGTCCATGGGTACTAGTAAACTGATGTAGCATTGACACGGCAATGCGGACGATACTCAGTACAGTGGTCGTTGACCCTTCTGCTGCTGGAGTGGGCGGTTCATACCATGAAGTACTGTTGGTAGAACGGCATGCCCACTCGCTGAGACTGGACCCGGACCAAGTTGTTTTTCGTCCTTGTGAAAGGTTGCCATATACGACCTTAACATGGTGGCAGTAGGAGGTATTCGGGGCGGTTTTTCCCAGCTGGTGTAAAATTGATTGCAATTGCTGTCGCTCGCAGTAAAGAGCACCGCTTGGTCACTGAGTCATCACATAGTTGCATCTTGAAAGTTGATTATTGCCCCTTAGGTTGGTTACCCCTATTGATACTCTTGTACTACTGTCACCCTGTATTGGCTTTATTATCCTTTGTAGTTCCACTAAAGTTACATTCTGTTTCACCCAGTTAACATGGCTCAATAAAACTCGATAGAACTAATAGGTTGCTTAGTGTGAGTCCCTTTCAAACGAGCTACCCTGTTAGAGCCTTGCATGTCTAGGTCTTTCGACGGGTAAGTCTTGCTGAGTAATTAGTACTCAGGCTTTGTGCCATCATTGTTTACAGGTCATGAAGAGATTGATTTGCCTGAGAATGTGATGCCTTGGGACGTGCAAGTCCCCGAGGGTTGGACTGCCCACTAGGAGTCCGACTCGCCGCCACAGTAATGTGTGTGCTGCTAGGGTGATGATTCTCCGGGCAGGGATCATCGCTACACTGTATTATCGAGCTCGTAGTTCCTTACGTTAATTGCTTCCGCTGTTTTCAAAACATTATGAACTTGTATTAAATCCGCTACACTCTGAACCATCGAATTATTGTAATATTCTACTTAAATTTGGACCAATGTTGTATTATCAAGTGTCTGCGCTATCAGCACCGTCGGGACCTCGATCCTGCGGGGAGGGGCGCCTCAGATACCTCCTACTGCCAGCATGTTACATTCAATACAATGTCGAACTCCATCGTGGTGGAAGACTCGCCCACCGTATCATGAACCGCGCCTAGACTACTGAGTTTATGGGCACACAAGGAACGATGGAAGGTAAGCCACATCCCTTGGCCATGCGGTTCAGCACACCGTGGGTGTAAGCACATGAAAAATGAGACCTATAACCCAAAACGAGCAGAACTTTTGCATCCGTTGTCCGATCGGGGCATACTTTTTTTTTTCTAGAAAGCTTGCGGCGAGGCCAACACCGACAAAAAGCGAAATTCAAACAGTAGAATAGTATAGAATTTTTTTCAAAATAAATACTCACCTATGGTTAAGATACCGCCCCGAATACCTCCTACTGCCAGCATGTTACATTCAATAGAGCGTCGAACTCCATCGTGGTGGAAGACTCGCCCACCGTATCATGAACCACGCCTAGACTACTCAGTTTATGGGTACACAAGGAACCATGGAAGGTAAGCCACATCCCTTGGCCATGCGGTTCTGCACACCGTGGGTGTAAGCACATGAAAAATGAGACCTATAACCCAAAACGAGCATAATTTTTGCATCCGTTGTCCGATCGGGGCATACTTTTTTGTTTCTAGAAAGCTTACGGCGAGGCCAACACCGACAAAAAGCAAAATTCAAAGGGTAGAATAGTATATAACTTTTTTCAAAATAAATACTTCCCTATGGTTAAGATACCGCCCTAAATACCTCCTACTGCCAGCATGATACAGTCAATACAGCATCAAACTCCGTCGTGGTGGAGGACTCGCCCATCGTATCATGAACCGCGCCTAGACTACCGAGTTTACGGGTACACAAGGAACCATGGAAGGTAAGCCACATCCCTCGGCCACGCGGTTTAGCACACCGTGGGTGTAAGCACATGAAAAATGAGACCTATAACCTAAAACGATCATAACTTTTGCATCCGTTGTCCGATCGGGGCATACTTTTTTTTTCTAGAAAGCTTGTGGCAAGGCCAACACCGACAAAAAGCGAAATTCAAAGAGTAGAATAGTATATAACTTTTTTCAAAATAAATACTTCCCTATGGTTAAGATACCGCCCCGAATACCTCCTACTGCAAGCATGTTACATTCAATACAGCGTTGAACTCCATCGTGGTGGAGGACTCGCCCACCGTATCATGAACCGCGCCTAGACTATCGAGTTTATGGGTACACAAGGAACCATGGAAGGTAAGCCACATCCCTCGGTCACGCGGTTCAGCACACCGTGGGTGTAAGCACATGAAAAATGAGACCTATAACCCAAAACGAGCATAAGTTTGGCATCCGTTGTCCGATCGGGGCATACTTTTTTTTTCTAGAAAGCTTGCGGCGAGGCCAACACCGACAAAAAGCAAAATTCAAAGAGTAGAATAGTATATAATTTTTTCAAAATAAATACTTCCCCATGGATAAGATACCGCCCCGAATACCTCCTACTGCCACCATGTTACATTCAATACAACGTCGAACTCCATCGTGGTGGAAGACTCGCCCACCGTATCATGAACCGCGCCTAGACTACTGAGTTTATGGGTACACAAGGAACCATGGAAGGTAAGCCACATCCCCTGGCCATGCGGTTCAGCACACCGTGGGTGTAAGCACATGAAAAATGAGACCTATAACCCAAAACGAGCAGAACTTTTGCATCCGTTGTCCGATCGGGGCATACTTTTTTTTTCTAGAAAGCTTGCGGCGAGGCCAACACCGACAAAAAGCGAAATTCAAAGAGTAGAATAGTATATAATTTTTTTCAAAATAAATACTTCCCCATGGATAAGATACCGCCCCGAATACCTCCTACTGCCACCATGTTACATTCAATACAACGTTGAACTCCATCGTGGTGGAAGACTCGCCCACCGTATCATGAACCGCGCCTAGACTACTGAGTTTATGGGTACACAAGGAACCATGGAAGGTAAGCCACATCCCTTGGCCATGCGGTTCAGCACACCGTGGGTGTAAGCACATGAAAAATGAGACCTATAACCCAAAACGAGCAGAACTTTTGCATTCGTTGTTCGATCGGGGCATACTTTTTTTTTTCTAGAAAGCTTGTGGTGAGGCCAACACTGACAAAAAGCGAAATTCAAACAGTAGAATAGTATATAATTTTTTTCAAAATAAATACTCACCGATGGTTAAGATACCGCCCCGAATACCGCCTACTGCCAGCATGTTACATTCAATACAGCGTCGAACTCCATCGTGGTGGAGGTCTCGCCCACCGTATCATGAACCGCGCCTATACTACCGAGTTTATGGGTACACAAGGAACCATGGAAGGTAAGCCACATCCCTCGGTCACGCGGTTCAGCACACCGTGGGTGTAAGCACATGAAAAATGAGACCTATAACCCAAAACGAGCATAACTTTGGCATCCGTTGTCCGATCGGGGCATACTTTTTTTTTCTAGAAAGCTTGCGGCGAGGCCAACACCGACAAAAAGCGAAATTCAAAGAGTAGAATAGTATATAATTTTTTCAAAATAAATACTTCCCCATGGATAAGATACCGCCTCGAATACCTCCTACTGCCACCATGTTACATTCAATACAACGTCGAACTCCATCGTGGTGGAAGACTCGCCCACCGTATCATGAAACGCGCCTAGACTACTGAGTTTATGGGTACACAAGGAACCATGGAAGGTAAGCCACATCCCTTGGCCATGCGGTTCAGCACACCGTGGGTGTAAGCACATGAAAAATGAGACCTATAACCCAAAACGAGCAGAACTTTTGCATCCGTTGTCCGATCGGGGCATACTTTTTTTTTCTAGAAAGCTTGCGGCGAGGCCAACACCGACAAAAAGCGAAATTCAAAGAGTAGAATAGTATATAATTTTTTTCAAAATAAATACTTCCCCATGGATAAGATACCGCCCCGAATACCTCCTACTGCCACCATGTTACATTCAATACAACGTTGAACTCCATCGTGGTGGAAGACTCGCCCACCGTATCATGAACCGCGCCTAGACTACTGAGTTTATGGGTACACAAGGAACCATGGAAGGTAAGCCACATCCCTTGGCCATGCGGTTCAGCACACCGTGGGTGTAAGCACATGAAAAATGAGACCTATAACCCAAAACGAGCAGAACTTTTGCATTCGTTGTTCGATCGGGGCATACTTTTTTTTTCTAGAAAGCTTGTGGTGAGGCCAACACTGACAAAAAGCGAAATTCAAACAGTAGAATAGTATATAATTTTTTTCAAAATAAATACTCACCGATGGTTAAGATACCGCCCCGAATACCGCCTACTGCCAGCATGTTACATTCAATACAGCGTCGAACTCCATCGTGGTGGAGGTCTCGCCCACCGTATCATGAACCGCGCCTAGACTACCGAGTTTATGGGTACACAAGGAACCATGGAAGGTAAGCCACATCCCTCGGCCATGTGGTTCAGCACACCGTGGGTGTAAGCACATGAAAAATGAGACCTATAACCTAAAACGAGCATAACTTTTGCATCCGTTATCCGATCGGGCATACTTTTTTTTCTAGAAAGCTTGCGGCAAGGCCAACACCGACAAAAAGCAAATTCAAAGAGTAGAATAGTATATAATTTTTTTCAAAATAAATACTTCGCTATGGTTAAGATATCGTCCCGAATACCTCCTACTGCCAGCATGTTGCATTCAATACACCGTCGAACTCCATCGTGGTGGAGGACTCGCCCACCGTATCATGAACCGCGCCTAGACTATCGAGTTTATGGGTACACAAGGAACCATGGAAGGTAAGCCACATCCCTTGGCCACGTGGTTCAGCATACCGTGGGTGTAAGCACATGAAAAGTAAGACCTATAACTTAAAACGATCATAACTTTTGCATCCGTTGTCCGATTGGGGTATACTTTTTTTTGTAGAAAGCTTGCGGCGAGGCCAACACCGACAAAAAGAGAAATTGAAAGAGTAGAATAGTATATAAATTTTTTCAAAATAAATACTTCCCTATGGTTAAGATACCGTCCCGAATACCTCCTACTGCCAGCATGTTACATTCAATATAGCGTCGAACTCCATCGTGGTGGAGGACTCGCCCACCGTATCATGAACCGCGCCTAGACTACCGAGTTTATGGGTACACAAGGAACCATGGAAGGTAAGCCACATCCCTTGGCCATGCGGTTCAGCACACCGTGCGTGTAAGCACATGAAAAATGAGACTTATAACCTAAAACGAGCATAACTTTTGCATCCGTTGTCCGATCGGGGCATACTTTTTTTTTCTACAAAGCTTGCGGCGAGGCCAACACCGACAAAAAGGGAAATTCAAATAGGAGAATAGTATATAATTTTTTTCAAAATAAATACTCACCTATGGTTCAGATACCGCCCTGAATACCTCCTACTGCTAGCATGTTACATTCAATACAGCGTCGAACTCCATCGTGGTGGAGGACTCGCCCACCGTATCATGTACCGCGCCTAGACTACCGAGTTTATGGGTACACAAGGAACCATGGAAGGTAAGCCACATCCCTCGGCCATGTGGTTCAGCACACCGTGGGTGTAAGCACATGAAAAATGAGACCTATAACCTAAAACGAGCATAACTCTTGCATCCGTTGTCCGATCGGGGCATACTTTTTTTTTCTAGAAAGCTTGCGGCAAGGCCAACACCGACAAAAAGCGAAATTCAAAGAGTAGAATAGTATATAACATTTTTCAAAATAAATACTTCCCTATGGTTAAGATATCGCCCCGAATACCTCCTACTGCCGGCATGTTACATTCAATACAGCGTCGAACTCCATCGTGGTGGAGGACTCGCCCACCGTATCATGAACCGCACCTAGACTATCGAGTTTATGGGTACACAAGGAACCATGGAAGGTAAGCCACATCCCTTGGCCATGCGGTTCAGCACACCGTGCGTGTAAGCACATGAAAAATGAGACCTATAACCTAAAACGAGCATAACTTTTGCATCCGTTGTCCGATCGGGGCATACTTTTTTTTTTCTACAAAGCTTGCGGCGAGGCCAACACCGACAAAGAGCGAAATTCAAAGAGTACAATAGTATATAACTTTTTTCAAAATAAATACTTCCCTATGGTTAAGATACCGCCCTGAATACCTCCTACTGCCAGCATGATACATTCAATACCGCATCGAACTCCATCGTGGTGGAGGACTCGCCCATCGTATCATGAACCGTGCTTAGACTCTCGAGTTTACGGGTACACAAGGAACCACGGAAGGTAAACCACATCCCTCGGCCAGGCGGTTTAGCACACCGTGGGTGTAAGCACATGAAAAATGAGACCTATAACCTAAAACGAGCATAACTTTTGCATCCGTTATCCGATCGGGCATACTTTTTTTTCTAGAAAGCTTGCGGCAAGGCCAACACCGACAAAAAGCAAATTCAAAGAGTAGAATAGTATATAATTTTTTTCAAAATAAATACTTCGCTACGGTTAAGATACCGTCCCGAATACCTCCTACTGCCAGCATGTTGCATTCAATACACCGTCGAACTCCATCGTGGTGGAGGACTCGCCCACCGTATCATGAACCGCGCCTAGACTATCGAGTTTATGGGTACACAAGGAACCATGGAAGGTAAGCCACATCCCTTGGCCATGCGGTTCAGCACACCGTGCGTGTAAGCACATGAAAAATGAGACTTATAACCTAAAACGAGCATAACTTTTGCATCCGTTGTCCGATCGGGGCATACTTTTTTTTTTCTACAAAGCTTGCGGCGAGGCCAACACCGACAAAAAGGGAAATTCAAATAGGAGAATAGTATATAATTTTTTTCAAAATAAATACTCACCTATGGTTCAGATACCGCCCTGAATACCTCCTACTGCTAGCATGTTACATTCAATACAGCGTCGAACTCCATCGTGGTGGAGGACTCGCCCACCGTATCATGTACCGCGCCTAGACTACCGAGTTTATGGGTACACAAGGAACCATGGAAGGTAAGCCACATCCCTCGGCCATGTGGTTCAGCACACCGTGGGTGTAAGCACATGAAAAATGAGACCTATAACCTAAAACGAGCATAACTCTTGCATCCGTTGTCCGATCGGGGCATACTTTTTTTTTCTATAAAGCTTACGGCGAGGCCAACACCGACAAAAAGCGAAATTCAAAGAAGTAGAATAGTATATAAATTTTTTCAAAATAAATACTTCCCTATGGTTAAGATACCGTCCCGAATACCTTGTACTGCCAGCAAGTTTCATTCAATACAGCGTCGAACTCCATCGTGGTGGAGGTCTCGCCCACCGTATCATGAACCGCGCCTAGACTACCGAGTTTATGGGTACACAAGGAACCATGGAAGGTAAGCCACATCCCTTGGCCATGCGGTTCAGCACACCGTGGGTGTAAGCACATGAAAAATGAGACCTATAACCCAAAACAACCATTACTTTTGCATCCGTTGTCCGATCGGGGCACTACTTTTTGTTTCTAGAAAGCTTGTGGCGAGGCCAACACCGACAAAGAGCGAAATTCAAAGAGTACAATAGTATATAACTTTTTTCAAAATAAATACTTCCCTATGGTTAAGATACCGCCCTGAATACCTCCTACTGCCAGCATGATACATTCAATACCGCATCGAACTCCATCGTGGTGGAGGACTCGCCCATCGTATCATGAACCGTGCTTAGACTCTCGAGTTTACGGGTACACAAGGAACCATGGAAGGTAAACCACATCCCTCGGCCAGGCGGTTTAGCACACCGTGGGTGTAAGCACATGAAAAATGAGACCTATAACCTAAAACGAGCATAACTTTTGCATCCGTTATCCGATCGGGCATACTTTTTTTTCTAGAAAGCTTGCGGCAAGGCCAACACCGACAAAAAGCAAATTCAAAGAGTAGAATAGTATATAATTTTTTTCAAAATAAATACTTCGCTATGGTTAAGATACCGTCCCGAATACCTCCTACTGCCAGCATGTTGCATTCAATACAGCGTCGAACTCCATCGTGGTGGAGGACTCGCCCACCGTATCATGAACCGCGCCTAGACTATCGAGTTTATGGGTACACAAGGAACCATGGAAGGTAAGCCACATCCCTTGGCCATGCGGTTCAGCACACCGTGCGTGTAAGCACATGAAAAATGAGACTTATAACCTAAAACGAGCATAACTTTTGCATCCGTTGTCCGATCGGGGCATACTTTTTTTTTTCTACAAAGCTTGCGGCGAGGCCAACACCGACAAAAAGGGAAATTCAAATAGGAGAATAGTATATAATTTTTTTCAAAATAAATACTCACCTATGGTTCAGATACCGCCCTGAATACCTCCTACTGCTAGCATGTTACATTCAATACAGCGTCGAACTCCATCGTGGTGGAGGACTCGCCCACCGTATCATGTACCGCGCCTAGACTACCGAGTTTATGGGTACACAAGGAACCATGGAAGGTAAGCCACATCCCTCGGCCATGTGGTTCAGCACACCGTGGGTGTAAGCACATGAAAAATGAGACCTATAACCTAAAACGAGCATAACTCTTGCATCCGTTGTCCGATCGGGGCATACTTTTTTTTTCTATAAAGCTTACGGCGAGGCCAACACCGACAAAAAGCGAAATTCAAAGAATAGAATAGTATATAAATTTTTTCAAAATAAATACTTCCCTATGGTTAAGATACCGTCCCGAATACCTTGTACTGCCAGCAAGTTTCATTCAATACAGCGTCGAACTCCATCGTGGTGGAGGTCTCGCCCACCGTATCATGAACCGCGCCTAGACTACCGAGTTTATGGGTACACAAGGAACCATGGAAGGTAAGCCACATCCCTTGGCCATGCGGTTCAGCACACCGTGGGTGTAAGCACATGAAAAATGAGACCTATAACCCAAAACGAGCATAACTTTTGCATCCGTTGTCCGATCGGGGCATACTTTTTTGTTTCTAGAAAGCTTGCGGCGAGGCCAACACTGACAAAAAGCGAAATTCAAACGGTAGAATAGTATATAACGTTTTTCAAAATAAATACTTCCCTATGGTTAAGATACCGCCCTGAATACCTCCTACTGCCAGCATGATACATTCAATACAGCATCGAACTCCATCGTGGTGGAGGACTCGCCCATCGTATCATGAACCGCGCCTAGACTACCGAGTTTACGGGTACACAAGGAACCATGGAAGGTAAGCCACATCCCTCGGCCACGCGGTTTAGCACACCGTGGGTGTAAGCACATGAAAAATGAGACCTGTAACCTAAAACGATCATAACTTTTGCATCAGTTGTCCGATCGGGGCATACTTTTTTTTTCTAGAAAGCTTGCGGCAAGGTCAACACTGACAAAAAGCAAAATTCAAAGAGTAGAATAGTATATAACTTTTTTCAAAATAAATACTTCCCTATGGTTAAGATATCGCCCCGAATACCTCCTACTGCCGGCATGTTACATTCAATACAGCGTCGAACTCCATCGTGGTGGAGGACTCGCCCACCGTATCATGAACCGCGCCTAGACTATCGAGTTTATGGGTACACAAGGAACCATGGAAGGTAAGCCACATCCCTCGGTCACGCGGTTCAGCACACCGTGGGTGTAAGCACATGAAAAATGAGACCTAGAACCCAAAACGACCATAACTTTTGCATCCGTTGTCCGATCGGGGCATACTTTTTGTTTCTAGAAAGCTTGTGGCGAGGCCAACACCGACAAAGAGCGAAATTCAAAGAGTACAATAGTATATAACTTTTTTCAAAATAAATACTTCCCTATGGTTAAGATACCGCCCTGAATACCTCCTACTGCCAGCATGATACATTCAATACAGCATCGAACTCCATCGTGGTGGAGGACTCGCCCATCGTATCATGAACCGTGCTTAGACTCTCGAGTTTACGGGTACACAAGGAACCATGGAAGGTAAACCACATCCCTCGGCCAGGCGGTTTAGCACACCGTGGGTGTAAGCACATGAAAAATGAGACCTATAACCTAAAACGAGCATAACTTTTGCATCCGTTATCCGATCGGGCATACTTTTTTTTCTAGAAAGCTTGCGGCAAGGCCATCACCGACAAAAAGCAAATTCAAAGAGTAGAATAGTATATAATTTTTTTCAAAATAAATACTTCGCTATGGTTAAGATACCGTCCCGAATACCTCCTACTGCCAGCATGTTGCATTCAATACACCGTCGAACTCCATCGTGGTGGAGGACTCGCCCACCGTATCATGAACCGCGCCTAGACTATCGAGTTTATGGGTACACAAGGAACCATGGAAGGTAAGCCACATCCCTCGGCCACGTGGTTCAGCATACCGTGGGTGTAAGCACATGAAAAGTAAGACCTATAACCTAAAACGATCATAACTTTTGCATCCGTTGTCCGATTGGGGTATACTTTTTTTTCTAGAAAGCTTGCGGCGAGGCCAACACCGACAAAAAGCGAAATTGAAAGAGTAGAATAGTATATAAATTTTTTCAAAATAAATACTTCCCTATGGTTAAGATACCGTCCCAAATACCTCCTACTGCCAGCATGTTACATTCAATACCGCGTCGAACTCCATCGTGGTGGAGGACTCGCCCACCGTATCATGAACCGCGCCTAGACTACCGAGTTTATGGGTACACAAGGAACCATGGAAGGTAAGCCACATCCCTCGGCCATGCGGTTCAGCACACCGTGGGTGTAAGCACATGAAAAATGAGACCTATAACCTAAAACGAGCATAACTCTTGCATCCGTTGTCCGATCGGGGCATACTTTTTTTTTCTATAAAGCTTGCGGCGAGGCCAACACCGACAAAAAGCGAAATTCAAAAAGTAGAATAGTATATAATTTTTTCAAAATAAATACTTCCCTATGGTTAAGATACCGTCCCGAATACCTCCTACTGCCAGCATGTTACATTCAATACAGCGTCGAACTCCATCGTGGTGGAGGACTCGCCCACCGTATCATGAACCGCGCCTAGACTACCGAGTTTATGGGTACACAAGGAACCATGGAAGGTAAGCCACATCCCTTGGCCATGCGGTTCAGCACACCGTGGGTGTAAGCACATGAAAAATGAGACCTATAACCCAAAACGAGCATAACTTTTGCATCCGTTGTCCGATCGGGGCATACTTTTTTTTTCTAGAAAGCTTGCGGCGAGGCCAACACCGACAAAAAGGGAAATTCAAATAGGAGAATAGTATATAATTTTTTTCAAAATAAATACTCACCTATGGTTCAGATACCGCCCTGAATACCTCCTACTGCTAGCATGTTACATTCAATACAGCGTCGAACTCCATCGTGGTGGAGGACTCGCCCACCGTATCATGTACCGCGCCTAGACTACCGAGTTTATGGGTACACAAGGAACCATGGAAGGTAAGCCACATCCCTCGGCCATGTGGTTCAGCACACCGTGGGTGTAAGCACATGAAAAATGAGACCTATAACCTAAAACGAGCATAACTTTTGCATCCGTTGTCCGATCGGGGCATACTTTTTTTTTCTATAAAGCTTACGGCGAGGCCAACACCGACAAAAAGCGAAATTCAAAGAATAGAATAGTATATAAATTTTTTCAAAATAAATACTTCCCTATGGTTAAGATACCGTCCCGAATACCTTGTACTGCCAGCAAGTTTCATTCAATACAGCGTCGAACTCCATCGTGGTGGAGGTCTCGCCCACCAGTATCATGAACCGCGCCTAGACTACCGAGTTTATGGGTACACAAGGAACCATGGAAGGTAAGCCACATCCCTTGGCCATGCGGTTCAGCACACCGTGGGTGTAAGCACATGAAAAATGAGACCTATAACCCAAAACGAGCATAACTTTTGCATCCGTTGTCCGATCGGGGCATACTTTTTTGTTTCTAGAAAGCTTGCGGCGAGGCCAACACTGACAAAAAGCGAAATTCAAACGGTAGAATAGTATATAACTTTTTTCAAAATAAATACTTCCCTATGGTTAAGATACCGCCCTGAATACCTCCTACTGCCAGCATGATACATTCAATACAGCATCGAACTCCATCGTGGTGGAGGACTCGCCCATCGTATCATGAACCGCGCCTAGACTACCGAGTTTACGGGTACACAAGGAACCATGGAAGGTAAGCCACATCCCTCGGCCACGCGGTTTAGCACACCGTGGGTGTAAGCACATGAAAAATGAGACCTGTAACCTAAAACGATCATAACTTTTGCATCAGTTGTCCGATCGGGGCATACTTTTTTTTTCTAGAAAGCTTGCGGCAAGGCCAACACTGACAAAAAGCAAAATTCAAAGAGTAGAATAGTATATAACTTTTTTCAAAATAAATACTTCCCTATGGTTAAGATATCGCCCCGAATACCTCCTACTGCCGGCATGTTACATTCAATACAGCGTCGAACTCCATCGTGGTGGAGGACTCGCCCACCGTATCATGAACCGCGCCTAGACTATCGAGTTTATGGGTACACAAGGAACCATGGAAGGTAAGCCACATCCCTCGGTCACGCGGTTCAGCACACCGTGGGTGTAAGCACATGAAAAATGAGACCTATAACCCAAAACGACCATAACTTTTGCATCCGTTGTCCGATCGGGGCATACTTTTTGTTTCTAGAAAGCTTGTGGCGAGGCCAACACCGACAAAGAGCGAAATTCAAAGAGTACAATAGTATATAACTTTTTTCAAAATAAATACTTCCCTATGGTTAAGATACCGCCCTGAATACCTCCTACTGCCAGCATGATACATTCAATACAGCATCGAACTCCATCGTGGTGGAGGACTCGCCCATCGTATCATGAACCGTGCTTAGACTCTCGAGTTTACGGGTACACAAGGAACCATGGAAGGTAAACCACATCCCTCGGCCAGGCGGTTTAGCACACCGTGGGTGTAAGCACATGAAAAATGAGACCTATAACCTAAAACGAGCATAACTTTTGCATCCGTTATCCGATCGGGCATACTTTTTTTTCTAGAAAGCTTGCGGCAAGGCCATCACCGACAAAAAGCAAATTCAAAGAGTAGAATAGTATATAATTTTTTTCAAAATAAATACTTCGCTATGGTTAAGATACCGTCCCGAATACCTCCTACTGCCAGCATGTTGCATTCAATACACCGTCGAACTCCATCAGTGGTGGAGGACTCGCCCACCGTATCATGAACCGCGCCTAGACTATCGAGTTTATGGGTACACAAGGAACCATGGAAGGTAAGCCACATCCCTCGGCCACGTGGTTCAGCATACCGTGGGTGTAAGCACATGAAAAGTAAGACCTATAACCTAAAACGATCATAACTTTTGCATCCGTTGTCCGATTGGGGTATACTTTTTTTTCTAGAAAGCTTGCGGCGAGGCCAACACCGACAAAAAGCGAAATTGAAAGAGTAGAATAGTATATAAATTTTTTCAAAATAAATACTTCCCTATGGTTAAGATACCGTCCCAAATACCTCCTACTGCCAGCATGTTACATTCAATACCGCGTCGAACTCCATCGTGGTGGAGGACTCGCCCACCGTATCATGAACCGCGCCTAGACTACCGAGTTTATGGGTACACAAGGAACCATGGAAGGTAAGCCACATCCCTCGGCCATGCGGTTCAGCACACCGTGGGTGTAAGCACATGAAAAATGAGACCTATAACCTAAAACGAGCATAACTCTTGCATCCGTTGTCCGATCGGGGCATACTTTTTTTTTCTATAAAGCTTACGGCGAGGCCAACACCGACAAAAAGCGAAATTCAAAAGAATAGAATAGTATATAAATTTTTTCAAAATAAATACTTCCCTATGGTTAAGATACCGTCCCGAATACCTTGTACTGCCAGCAAGTTTCATTCAATACAGCGTCGAACTCCATCGTGGTGGAGGTCTCGCCCACCGTATCATGAACCGCGCCTAGACTACCGAGTTTATGGGTACACAAGGAACCATGGAAGGTAAGCCACATCCCTTGGCCATGCGGTTCAGCACACCGTGGGTGTAAGCACATGAAAAATGAGACCTATAACCCAAAACGAGCATAACTTTTGCATCCGTTGTCCGATCGGGGCATACTTTTTTTTTCTAGAAAGCTTGCGGCGAGGCCAACACCGACAAAAAGCGAAATTCAAATAGGAGAATAGTATATAATTTTTTTCAAAATAAATACTTCACCTATGGTTCAGATACCGCCCTGAATACCTCCTACTGCTAGCATGTTACATTCAATACAGCGTCGAACTCCATCGTGGTGGAGGACTCGCCCACCGTATCATGTACCGCGCCTAGACTACCGAGTTTATGGGTACACAAGGAACCATGGAAGGTAAGCCACATCCCTCGGCCATGTGGTTCAGCACACCGTGGGTGTAAGCACATGAAAAATGAGACCTATAACCTAAAACGAGCATAACTTTTGCATCCGTTGTCCGATCGGGGCATACTTTTTTTTTCTATAAAGCTTACGGCGAGGCCAACACCGACAAAAAGCGAAATTCAAAGAATAGAATAGTATATAAATTTTTTCAAAATAAATACTTCCCTATGGTTAAGATACCGTCCCGAATACCTCTGTACTGCCAGCAATGTTACATTCAATACAGCGTCGAACTCCATCGTGGTGGAGGTCTCGCCCACCATATCATGAACCGCGCCTAGACTACCGAGTTTATGGGTACACAAGGAACCATGGAAGGTAAGCCACATCCCTTGGCCATGCGGTTCAGCACACCGTGGGTGTAAGCACATGAAAAATGAGACCTATAACCCAAAACGAGCATAACTTTTGCATCCGTTGTCCGATCGGGGCATACTTTTTTGTTTCTAGAAAGCTTGCGGCGAGGCCAACACTGACAAAAAGCGAAATTCAAACGGTAGAATAGTATATAACGTTTTTCAAAATAAATACTTCCCTATGGTTAAGATACCGCCCTGAATACCTCCTACTGCCAGCATGATACATTCAATACAGCATCGAACTCCATCGTGGTGGAGGACTCGCCCATCGTATCATGAACCGCGCCTAGACTACCGAGTTTACGGGTACACAAGGAACCATGGAAGGTAAGCCACATCCCTCGGCCACGCGGTTTAGCACACCGTGGGTGTAAGCACATGAAAAATGAGACCTGTAACCTAAAACGATCATAACTTTTGCATCAGTTGTCCGATCGGGGCATACTTTTTTTTTCTAGAAAGCTTGCGGCAAGGTCAACACTGACAAAAAGCAAAATTCAAAGAGTAGAATAGTATATAACTTTTTTCAAAATAAATACTTCCCTATGGTTAAGATATCGCCCCGAATACCTCCTACTGCCGGCATGTTACATTCAATACAGCGTCGAACTCCATCGTGGTGGAGGACTCGCCCACCGTATCATGAACCGCGCCTAGACTATCGAGTTTATGGGTACACAAGGAACCATGGAAGGTAAGCCACATCCCTCGGTCACGCGGTTCAGCACACCGTGGGTGTAAGCACATGAAAAATGAGACCTAGAACCCAAAACGACCATAACTTTTGCATCCGTTGTCCGATCGGGGCATACTTTTTGTTTCTAGAAAGCTTGTGGCGAGGCCAACACCGACAAAGAGCGAAATTCAAAGAGTACAATAGTATATAACTTTTTTCAAAATAAATACTTCCCTATGGTTAAGATACCGCCCTGAATACCTCCTACTGCCAGCATGATACATTCAATACAGCAGTCGAACTCCATCGTGGTGGAGGACTCGCCCATCGTATCATGAACCGCGCCTAGACTACTCGAGTTTATGGGTACACAAGGAACCATGGAAGGTAAGCCACATCCCTCGGCCAGGCGGTTTAGCACACCGTGGGTGTAAGCACATGAAAAATGAGACCTATAACCTAAAACGAGCATAACTTTTGCATCCGTTATCCGATCGGGGCATACTTTTTTTTCTAGAAAGCTTGCGGCAAGGCCAACACCGACAAAAAGCGAAATTCAAAGAGTAGAATAGTATATAATTTTTTCAAAATAAATACTTCGCTATGGTTAAGATACCGTCCCGAATACCTCCTACTGCCAGCATGTTGCATTCAATACAGCGTCGAACTCCATCGTGGTGGAGGACTCGCCCACCGTATCATGAACCGCGCCTAGACTATCGAGTTTATGGGTACACAAGGAACCATGGAAGGTAAGCCACATCCCTCGGCCAGCGTGTTCAGCATACCGTGGGTGTAAGCACATGAAAAGTGAGACCTATAACCTAAAACGATCATAACTTTTGCATCCGTTGTCCGATCGGGGCATACTTTTTTTTCTAGAAAGCTTGCGGCGAGGCCAACACCGACAAAAAGCGAAATTCAAAGAGTAGAATAGTATATAATTTTTTCAAAATAAATACTTCCCTATGGTTAAGATACCGCCCGAATACCTCCTACTGCCAGCATGTTACATTCAATACAGCGTCGAACTCCATCGTGGTGGAGGACTCGCCCACCGTATCATGAACCGCGCCTAGACTACCGAGTTTATGGGTACACAAGGAACCATGGAAGGTAAGCCACATCCCTCGGCCATGCGGTTCAGCACACCGTGGGTGTAAGCACATGAAAAATGAGACCTATAACCTAAAACGAGCATAACTTTTGCATCCGTTGTCCGATCGGGGCATACTTTTTTTTTCTATAAAGCTTACGGCGAGGCCAACACCGACAAAAAGCGAAATTCAAAGAATAGAATAGTATATAAATTTTTTCAAAATAAATACTTCCCTATGGTTAAGATACCGTCCCGAATACCTTCGTACTGCCAGCAAGTTTCATTCAATACAGCGTCGAACTCCATCGTGGTGGAGGATCTCGCCCACCGTATCATGAACCGCGCCTAGACTACCGAGTTTATGGGTACACAAGGAACCATGGAAGGTAAGCCACATCCCTTGGCCATGCGGTTCAGCACACCGTGGGTGTAAGCACATGAAAAATGAGACCTATAACCCTAAAACGAGCATAACTTTTGCATCCGTTGTCCGATCGGGGCATACTTTTTGTTTCTAGAAAGCTTGCGGCGAGGCCAACACCTGACAAAAAGCGAAATTCAAACGAGTAGAATAGTATATAACGTTTTTCAAAATAAATACTTCCCTATGGTTAAGATACCGCCCTGAATACCTCCTACTGCCAGCATGATACATTCAATACAGCATCGAACTCCATCGTGGTGGAGGACTCGCCCATCGTATCATGAACCGCGCCTAGACTACCGAGTTTACGGGTACACAAGGAACCATGGAAGGTAAGCCACATCCCTCGGCCACGCGGTTTAGCACACCGTGGGTGTAAGCACATGAAAAATGAGACCTATAACCTAAAACGATCATAACTTTTGCATCCGTTGTCCGATCGGGGCATACTTTTTTTTTCTAGAAAGCTTGCGGCAAGGCCAACACTGACAAAAAGCGAAATTCAAAGAGTAGAATAGTATATAACTTTTTTCAAAATAAATACTTCCCTATGGTTAAGATATCGCCCCGAATACCTCCTACTGCCAGCATGTTACATTCAATACAGCGTCGAACTCCATCGTGGTGGAGGACTCGCCCACCGTATCATGAACCGCGCCTAGACTATCGAGTTTATGGGTACACAAGGAACCATGGAAGGTAAGCCACATCCCTCGGTCACGCGGTTCAGCACACCGTGGGTGTAAGCACATGAAAAATGAGACCTATAACCCAAAACGACCATAACTTTTGCATCCGTTGTCCGATCGGGGCATACTTTTTGTTTCTAGAAAGCTTGTGGCGAGGCCAACACCGACAAAGAGCGAAATTCAAAGAGTACAATAGTATATAACTTTTTTCAAAATAAATACTTCCCTATGGTTAAGATACCGCCCTGAATACCTCCTACTGCCAGCATGATACATTCAATACAGCATCGAACTCCATCGTGGTGGAGGACTCGCCCATCGTATCATGAACCGTGCCTAGACTACTCGAGTTTACTGGGTACACAAGGAACCATGGAAGGTAAGCCACATCCCTCGGCCAGGCGGTTTAGCACACCGTGGGTGTAAGCACATGAAAAATGAGACCTATAACCTAAAACGAGCATAACTTTTGCATCCGTTAGTCCGATCGGGCATACTTTTTTTTCTAGAAAGCTTGCGGCAAGGCCAACACCGACAAAAAGCGAAATTCAAAGAGTAGAATAGTATATAATTTTTTCAAAATAAATACTTCCCTATGGTTAAGATACCGTCCCGAATACCTCCTACTGCCAGCATGTTACATTCAATACAGCGTCGAACTCCATCGTGGTGGAGGACTCGCCCACCGTATCATGAACCGCGCCTAGACTACCGAGTTTATGGGTACACAAGGAACCATGGAAGGTAAGCCACATCCCTCGGCCATGCGGTTCAGCACACCGTGGGTGTAAGCACATGAAAAATGAGACCTATAACCTAAAACGAGCATAACTTTTGCATCCGTTGTCCGATCGGGGCATACTTTTTTTTCTAGAAAGCTTGCGGCGAGGCCAACACCGACAAAAAGCGAAATTCAAAGAGTAGAATAGTATATAAATTTTTTCAAAATAAATACTTCCCTATGGTTAAGATACCGTCCCGAATACCTCCTACTGCCAGCATGTTACATTCAATACAGCGTCGAACTCCATCGTGGTGGAGGACTCGCCCACCGTATCATGAACCGCGCCTAGACTACCGAGTTTATGGGTACACAAGGAACCATGGAAGGTAAGCCACATCCCTCGGCCATGCGGTTCAGCACACCGTGGGTGTAAGCACATGAAAAATGAGACCTATAACCTAAAACGAGCATAACTCTTGCATCCGTTGTCCGATCGGGGCATACTTTTTTTTTCTATAAAGCTTACGGCGAGGCCAACACCGACAAAAAGCGAAATTCAAAGAATAGAATAGTATATAAATTTTTTCAAAATAAATACTTCCCTATGGTTAAGATACCGTCCCGAATACCTGCTACTGCCAGCAAGTTTACATTCAATACAGCGTCGAACTCCATCGTGGTGGAGGACTCGCCCACCGTATCATGAACCGCGCCTAGACTACCGAGTTTATGGGTACACAAGGAACCATGGAAGGTAAGCCACATCCCTCGGCCATGCGGTTCAGCACACCGTGGGTGTAAGCACATGAAAAATGAGACCTATAACCTAAAACGAGCATAACTTTTGCATCCGTTGTCCGATCGGGGCATACTTTTTTTTTCTAGAAAGCTTGCGGCGAGGCCAACACCGACAAAAAGCGAAATTCAAAGAGTAGAATAGTATATAACTTTTTTCAAAATAAATACTTCCCTATGGTTAAGATACCGCCCGAATACCTCCTACTGCCAGCATGTTACATTCAATACAGCGTCGAACTCCATCGTGGTGGAGGACTCGCCCACCGTATCATGAACCGCGCCTAGACTACCGAGTTTATGGGTACACAAGGAACCATGGAAGGTAAGCCACATCCCTCGGCCATGCGGTTCAGCACACCGTGGGTGTAAGCACATGAAAAATGAGACCTATAACCTAAAACGAGCATAACTTTGCATCCGTTGTCCGATCGGGGCATACTTTTTTTTTCTAGAAAGCTTGCGGCGAGGCCAACACCGACAAAAAGCGAAATTCAAAGAGTAGAATAGTATATAAATTTTTTCAAAATAAATACTTCCCTATGGTTAAGATACCGCCCCGAATACCTCCTACTGCCAGCATGTTACATTCAATACAGCGTCGAACTCCATCGTGGTGGAGGACTCGCCCACCGTATCATGAACCGCGCCTAGACTACCGAGTTTATGGGTACACAAGGAACCATGGAAGGTAAGCCACATCCCTCGGCCATGCGGTTCAGCACACCGTGGGTGTAAGCACATGAAAAATGAGACCTATAACCTAAAACGAGCATAACTTTTGCATCCGTTGTCCGATCGGGGCATACTTTTTTTTTCTAGAAAGCTTGCGGCGAGGCCAACACCGACAAAAAGCGAAATTCAAAGAGTAGAATAGTATATAAATTTTTTCAAAATAAATACTTCCCTATGGTTAAGATACCGTCCCGAATACCTCCTACTGCCAGCATGTTACATTCAATACAGCGTCGAACTCCATCGTGGTGGAGGACTCGCCCACCGTATCATGAACCGCGCCTAGACTACCGAGTTTATGGGTACACAAGGAACCATGGAAGGTAAGCCACATCCCTCGGCCATGCGGTTCAGCACACCGTGGGTGTAAGCACATGAAAAATGAGACCTATAACCTAAAACGAGCATAACTTTTGCATCCGTTGTCCGATCGGGGCATACTTTTTTTTTCTAGAAAGCTTGCGGCGAGGCCAACACCGACAAAAAGCGAAATTCAAAGAGTAGAATAGTATATAATTTTTTCAAAATAAATACTTCCCTATGGTTAAGATACCGCCCGAATACCTCCTACTGCCAGCATGTTACATTCAATACAGCGTCGAACTCCATCGTGGTGGAGGACTCGCCCACCGTATCATGAACCGCGCCTAGACTACCGAGTTTATGGGTACACAAGGAACCATGGAAGGTAAGCCACATCCCTCGGCCATGCGGTTCAGCACACCGTGGGTGTAAGCACATGAAAAATGAGACCTATAACCTAAAACGAGCATAACTTTTGCATCCGTTGTCCGATCGGGGCATACTTTTTTTTTCTAGAAAGCTTGCGGCAAGGCCAACACCGACAAAAAGCGAAATTCAAAGAGTAGAATAGTATATAACTTTTTTCAAAATAAATACTTCCCTATGGTTAAGATATCGCCCCGAATACCTCCTACTGCCAGCATGTTACATTCAATACAGCGTCGAACTCCATCGTGGTGGAGGACTCGCCCACCGTATCATGAACCGCGCCTAGACTATCGAGTTTATGGTACACAAGGAACCATGGAAGGTAAGCCACATCCCTCGGCCATGCGGTTCAGCACACCGTGGGTGTAAGCACATGAAAAATGAGACCTATAACCTAAAACGAGCATAACTTTTGCATCCGTTGTCCGATCGGGGCATACTTTTTGTTTCTAGAAAGCTTGCGGCGAGGCCAACACCGACAAAAAGCGAAATTCAAAGAGTAGAATAGTATATAAATTTTTTCAAAATAAATACTTCCCTATGGTTAAGATACCGCCCTGAATACCTCCTACTGCCAGCATGTTACATTCAATACAGCGTCGAACTCCATCGTGGTGGAGGACTCGCCCACCGTATCATGAACCGCGCCTAGACTACCGAGTTTATGGGTACACAAGGAACCATGGAAGGTAAGCCACATCCCTCGGCCATGCGGTTCAGCACACCGTGGGTGTAAGCACATGAAAAATGAGACCTATAACCTAAAACGAGCATAACTTTTGCATCCGTTGTCCGATCGGGGCATACTTTTTTTTCTAGAAAGCTTGCGGCAAGGCCAACACCGACAAAAAGCGAAATTCAAAGAGTAGAATAGTATATAAATTTTTTCAAAATAAATACTTCCCTATGGTTAAGATACCGTCCCGAATACCTCCTACTGCCAGCATGTTACATTCAATACAGCGTCGAACTCCATCGTGGTGGAGGACTCGCCCACCGTATCATGAACCGCGCCTAGACTACCGAGTTTATGGGTACACAAGGAACCATGGAAGGTAAGCCACATCCCTCGGCCACGTGGTTCAGCATACCGTGGG
>MU847552.1:0-62197 GCA_032690845.1 Eleusine coracana subsp. coracana
ACTATTCTACTCTTTGAATTTCCTTTCTGTTGGTGTTGGCCTCGCAAACTTTCTAGAAAAAAAGTATGCCCCTAACGAGGATGCAAAAGTTTGCTCGTTTTAGGTTATAGGTCTCATTTTTCAGTGCTTACACCCACGATGTCTGAACCGTGGGGCCGAGGGATGTGGGTTACCTTCCATGGTTCCTTGTGACCCATAAACTCGGTAGCCTGGCATTGTTCATGATACGGTGGGCGAGTCCTCCACACGATGGAGTTCGACGCTGTATTGAATGTAACATGCTGGCAGTAGGTGGTATTCGGGGCGTATCTTAACCATAGGGAAGTATTTATTTTGAAAAAATTATATACTATTCTACTCTTTGAATTTCGCTTTTTGTCCGTGTTGGCCTCACCGCAAGCTTTCTAGAAAAAAAAGTATGCCCCTATCGGACAACGACGCAAAAGTTACACTCATTTTTAGGTTAAGGGTCTCATTTTCATGTGCTTACACCCACGGTGTGCTGAACCGCATGGCCGAGGGATGTGGGTTACCTTCCATGGTTCCTTGTAACCCTAAACTCGGTAGTCTAGGCGTGGTTCATGATATGGGCGAGTCCTCCACACGATGGATTTGACGCTGTATTGAATGTAACATGCTCAGTAGGAGGTATCGGGCGGTGTCTCAAAGGGAAAGTATTTATGAAAAAATTATATACTATTCCACTTTTGAATTTCACTTTCTGTAGGTGGCCTCGCCGCAAGCTTTCTAGAAAAAAAGTATGCCCCTAATAGACAATGGACAAAGTTATGCTCGTTTTAGGTTATAGGTCTCATTTTTCATGTGCTTACACCCACGGTGTGCTGAACCGCATGGCCGAGGATGTGGGTTACCTTCCATGGTTCCTTGTGTACCCATAAACTCGGTAGTCTAGGCGTTCATGATACGGTGGGTGAGTCCTCCACACGATGGAGTTCGACGCTGTATTGAATGTAACATGCTAGTAGGAGATATTCGGGGTGGTCTCTCAACCATAGGGAAGTATTTATTTTTTGTAAAATAATATATACTATTCTACTCTTTGAATTTCGCTTTTTGTTCAGGTGTTGGACTCACCTGCAAGCTTTCTAGGAAACAAGTATGCACCTATCAGGACAATGGACTGCAAAAGTTATCTCGTATTTTAGGTTTACAGGTCCTCATTTTTTTCATGTGCCTACACTCCATGGATGGTAGCTGACCGCGTGGCCGAGGGATGTGAGTTTACCTTCCATGGTTCCGTGTATAGCCCATAAACTTGGTAGTCTAGCTGCTGCAGTTTCCATGATACGATGGTGCGAGGTCCTCCACAGCGGATGGAGTTCAACGCTGTATTGAATGTAATATGCTAGCAGTAGGTGGAGGTACTCAGTGGCAAGGTATCTCAATGACATAGGGGGAAGTATTTATGTTTTGTAAATTATATACTATTCTACTCTTTCGATCTCGCTTTAGTTGGTCGTTGTTGGCCTCAGCTGCACAGCTTTCTGAAAAAAAAGTATGCCCCTAATCAGGACAAGGAGCGCAAAAGTTACGCTCGTTTTAGGTTATAGGTCTCATTTTTCATGTGCTTACACCCACGGGGTGCTGAACGTGGCCGGGACGCGAGTTACCTTCCATGGTTCCTTGTGTACCCATAAACTAGGTAGTCTAGGCGTTGTTCATGATATGGTGGGCGAGTCCTCCACCACGATGCAGTTCGACATTGTATTGAATGTAACATGCTGCAGTAGGAGGTATCGGGGCGTATCTAACCAGGGAATTATTTTGAAAAATTATATACTATTCTACTCTTTGAATTTCGCTTTTTGTCAGTGTTGGCCTCGCCGCAAGCTTTCTAGAAAAAAAAGTATGCCCTGATGGACAACGGACAAAAGTTACGCTCATTTTAGGTTGGTCTCATTTTTCATGTGCTTACACCCACGTGTGCTGAACCACGTGGCCGAGGGATGTGGGTTACCTTCCATGGTTCCTTGTGTACCCTAAACTCGGTAGTCTAGGTGCAGTTCATGATACAGTGGGCGAGTCCTCCACCACGATGGAGTTCGACGCTTGTATTGAAATAGTAAATGCTAGGCAGTAGGAGGTACGCGGGGACAGGTATCTTCAACACCATGGGAAAAGTCTTATTTGTAAAAAAAATATATACTATTCTTACTCTTTGAATTTCGCTTACTAGTCGGCTGTTGGCCTCACCGCAAGCTTTCTAAGAAAAAGTATGCCCCGATAGGACAACGGATGCAAAAGTTAAGCTCTTTTAGGGTAGAGGTTCTCATATTTTCATGTTGCTTACACCCACGGTGTGCTGAACCGGCGTGGCCGAGGGATGTGGGTTACCTTCCATGGTTTCCTTGTGTAGCCATAAACTCAGTAGTCTAGGCAGTTCATGATACGGTGGGCGAGTCCTCCACAGCGAGGATTTGACGCTGTATTGAATGTAACATGCTAGCAGTAGGAGGTACTCAGGGCTGTATCTCAACCATAGGGATGTATTTATTTTTTGTAAAATTATATACTATTCTACTCTTTGAATTTTAGCTTTTTGTCGGTGTTGGCCTCGCCGCAAGCTTTCTAGAAAAAAGAAGTATCGCCCCGATCGGACAACGGATGCAAAAGTTATGCTCATTTTAGGTTATAGGTCTCATTTTTCATGTGCTTACACCCATGGTGTGCTGAACCGCGTGGCCGAGGGATGTGGGATTACCTTCCATGGTTCCTTGTAGTACCCAGTAACTCGGTAGTCTAGGCGCGAGTTCATGATACAGTGGGCGAGTCCTCCACAGCGATGGAGTTCGACGCTGTATTGAATGTAACATGCTAGCAGTAGGAGGTACTCGGGGCGGTATCTCAACCATATGGAAGTATTTATTTTTTGTAAAATTATATACTATGATACTCTTTGAATTTCGTTTTCTGTCGGTGTTGGCCTCGCCGCAAGCTTTCGAGAAAAAAAGTATGCCTAACAGACAACAGACGCAAAAGTTATGCGCATTTTAGGTCATAGGTCTCATTTTCAAGTGCTTATACCCACGGTGTGCTGAACCGCGTGGCCGAGGGATGTGGGTTACCTTCCATGGTTCCTTGTATAGCCATAAACTCAGTAGTCTAGGTGCGGTTCATGATACGGTGGGCGAGTCCTCCAAACGATGGAGTTGGACATTGTATTGAATGTAACATGCTAGCAGTAGGAGGTACTCGGGCGGTATCTCAACCATAGGGAAGTTTTATTTTTTGTAAAATTGTATACTATTCTACTCTTTGAATTTTGCTCTCTGTCGGTGTTGGCCTTGCCGCAAGCTTTCTAGAAAAAAAGTATGCCCCTAACAGGACAACGACTGCAAAAGTTATGCTCGTTTTAGGTTATAGGTCCCATTTTTCATGTGCTTACACCCACGGTATGCTGAACCACGTGGCCGTGGGATGTGGGTTACCTTCTATGGTTCCTTGTGTACCCATAAACTTGGTAGTCTAGGCGCGGTTCATGATATGGTGGGCGAGTCCTCCACAGTGATGGAGTTGGACGTTGTATTGAATGTAACATTCTAGCAGTAGGAGGTACTCGGGGCGGTATCTCACTCTTAGGGAAGTTTTAATTTTTTGTAAAATTATATACTATTCTACTCTTTGAATTTTGCTTCTTGGTCGGTGTTGGCCTCACCGCAAGCTTTCTAGAAAAAAATATGCCCGATCGGACAACGGATGCAAAAGTTACGCTCGTTTTAGGTTATAGGTCTCATTTTTCATGTGCTTACACCCACGGTGTGCTGAACCAGCGTGGCCGAGGGATGTGGGTTACCTTCCATGGTTCCTTGTGTACCCATAAACTCGGTAGTCTAGGCGAAGTTCATGATACGGTGGGCGAGTCCTCCACAGCGATGGAGTTCGACGCTGTATTGAATGTAACATGCTAGCAGTAGGAGGTACTCAGGGCAGGTATCTCAACCATAGGGATATATTATTTTTTAAAAATTATATACTATTCTACTCTTTGAATTTGATTTTTGTCGATGTTGGCCTCGCCGCAAGCTTTCTAGGAAAAAAATAGTATGCCCCGATCGGACAACGGACGCAAAAGTTATGCTCGTTTTAGGTTATAGGTCTCATTTTTCATGTGCTTACACCCATGGTGTGCTGAACCGCGTGGCCGAGGGATGTGGGTTACCTTCCATGGTTCCTTGTGTAGCCATAAACTCGGTAGTCTAGGCGCGGTTCATGATACGGTAGGCAAGTCATCCACCATGATGGAGTTCGACGCTGTATTGAATGTAACATGCTGGCACTAGGAGGTATTCGGGGCGGTATCTTAACCATAGGGAAATATTTATTTTCAAAAAAATAATATACTATTCTACTCTTTGAATTTCAATTTTTGTCGATGTTGGCCTCGCCACAAGCTTTCTAGAAAAAAAAGGTATGCCCCGATCGAACAACGGACGCAAAAGTTATGCTCGTTTTAGGTTATCGGTCTCATTTTTCATGTGCTTACACCCACGGTGTGCTGAACCGCGTGGCCGACGGATGTGGGTTACCTTCCCTGGTTCCTTGTGTAGCCATAAACTCGGTAGTCTAGGCGTGGTTCATGATACGGTGGGCGAGTCCTCCACAGCGATGGAGTTCGTCGCTGTATTGAATGTAACATTCTAGCAGTAGGAGGTACTCAGGGCTATATCTGAACCATAGGGATGTATTTATTTTTTGTAAAATTATATACTATTCTACTCTTTGGATTTCGATTTTTGTCAGTGTTGGCCTCGCCGCAAGCTTTCTAAAAAAAAGTATGCCCCTATCGGACAACAGATGCAAAAGTTATGCTCGTTTTAGGTTATGGTCTCATTTTTCATGTGCTTACACCCACGGTGTGCTGAACCGCGTGGCCGAGGGATGCTGGTTACCTTCCATGGTTCCTTGTGTACCCATAAACTTGGTAGTCTAGGTGCGGTTCATGATACGGTGGGCGAGTCCTCCACCACGATGAAGTTCGACCCTGTATTGAATGTACGATGCTGGCAGTAGGAGGTATTCGGGGCGGTATCTTAACCATAGGAAAGTATTTATTTTGAAAGAAATTATATACTATTCTACTCTTTGAATTTTGCTTATTGTCGATGTTGGCCTCGCCGCAAGCTTTCTAGAAAAAAAAGTATGCCCCGATAGGACAACGGATGCAAAAGTTATGCTCATTTTAGGTTATAGGCCTCGTTTTTCATGTGCTTACACCCATAGTGTGCTGAACCACGTGGACGAGGGATGTGGATTACCTTCCTTGGTTCCTTGTATACCCGTAAACTCGGTAGTCTAGGCGCGGTTCATGATACGTGAGCGAGTCCTCCACAGCGATGGAGTTTGACGTTGTATTGAATGTAACATGCAAGCAGTAGGAGGTACCCGGGGCGGTATCTCAACCATAGGGAAGTATTTCTTTTTTGTAAAATTATATACTATTCTAGTCTTTGAATTTCTCTTTGTGTCGGTGTTGGCCTCACCGCATGCTTTCTAGAAAAAAAGTATGCCCCTAACAGACAACGGACGCAAAAGTTACGCTCGTTTTAGGTTATCGGTCTCATTTTTCATGTGCTTACACCCACGATGTGCTGAACCGCGTGGCCGAGGGATGTGGGTTACCTTCGATGGTTCCTTGTGTACCCATAAGCTCGGTAGACTAGGCGCAGTTCATGATACGGTGGGCGAGTCCTCCACAGCGATGGAGTTCGACGCTGTATTGAATGTAACATGCTAGCAGTAGGAGGTACTCTGGGCTGTATCTCAACCATAGGGATGTATTTATTTTTTGTAAAGTTATATACTATTCTACTCTTTGAATTTTTCTTTTTGTCTGTGTTGGCCTCGCCGCAAGCTTTCTAGAAAAAATAAGTATCCCCTGATCGGATAACGGATGCAAAAGTTATGCTCATTTTAGGTTATAGGTCTTATTTTTCATGTGCTTACACCCACGGTGTGCTGAACGGCGTGGCCGAGGGATCTAGGTTACCTTCCATAGTTCCTTGTATACCCGTAAACTCGGTAGCCTAGGCGCGGTTCATGATACGGTGGGCGAGTCCTCCACAGCGATGGAGTTCGACGTTGTATTGAACGTAACATGCTAGCAGTAAGAGGTACTCGGGGCGGTATCTCAACCATATGGAAGTATTTATTTTTTCTAAAATTATATACTATTCTACTCTTTGAGTTTCGTTTTCTATTGGTGTTGGCCTTCGCCGCAAGATTTCTAGAAAAAAAGTATGCCCTAACAGACAACGGACATAAAAGTTACGCTCGTTTTAGGTCATAGGTCTTATTTTACAAGTGCTTATACCCACGGTGTGCTGAACCACGTGGCCGAGGGATGTGGGTTACCTTCAATGGTTCCTTGTGTACCCATAAACTTGGTAGTCTAGACGCGGTTCATGATACGGTAGGTGAGTCCTCCACCACGACGGAGTTCATTGCTGTATTGAATGTAACATGCTAGCAGTAGGAGATATTCGGGGTGGTATCTTAACTATAGGGAAGTATTTATTTTGAAAAAATTATATACTATTTTGCTCTTTGAGTTTCACTTTTTGTCGCTGTTGGCCTTGCCGCAAGCTTTCTAGAAAAAAAAGTATGCCCCGATCGGACAACGGATGCAAAAGTTATGCTTGTTTTAGGTTATAGGTCTCATTTTTCATGTGCTTACACCCATGGTGTGCTGAACCACGTGGCCAACGGATGCTGGTTACCTTCCATGGTTCCTTGTGTACCCATAAACGCGCGGTTCATGATACGGTGGGCGAGTCCTCCACCACGATGGCGTTCGACCCTGTATTGAATGTAACATGCTTGCAGTAGGAGGTATTCGGGGCGGTATCTTAACCATAGGAAAGTATTTATTTTGAAAGAAATTATATACTATTCTACTCTTTGAATTTCGCTTTTTGTCGGTGTTGGCCTCGCCGCAAGGTTTCTAGAAAAAAGAAGTATGTCCTGATCGGACAACGGATGCAAAAGTTATGCTCATTTTAGGTTATAGGTCTCATTTTTTATGTTCTTACACCCACGGTGTGCTGAACCACTTGTCCGAGGGATGTGGGTTACCTTCCATGGATTCTTGTATACCCGTAAACTCGGTAGCCCAGGCGTAGGTCATGATACGGTGGGCGAGTCCTACACAGCGATGGAGTTCGACGTTGAATTGAATGTAACAAGCTAGCAGTAGGAGATACTCAGGGCGGTATCTCAACCATAGGGAAGTATTTATTTTTTGTAAAATGATATACTATTCTACTGTTTGAATTTTCCTTTCTGTTGGTGTTGGCCCCATCGCAAACTTTCTAGAAAAAAAGTATGCCCCTAACGGTCAAGGACGCAAAAGTTATGCTCGTTTTAGGTTATAGGTCTTATTTTTCATGTGCTTACACCCACGGTGTGCTGAACCGTGTGGCCGAGGGATGTGGGTTACCTTCCATGGTTCCTTGTGTACCCATAAACTCGGTAGTCTTGGCACAGTTCATGATACGATAGGCGAGTCCTCCACCACGATGGAGTTCGACGTTGTATTGAATGTAACATGCGGGCAGTAGGAGATATTCGGGGCCGTATCTTAACCATAGGGAAGTATTTATTTTGAAAAAAATTATATACTATTCTACTCTTTGAATTTCGCTTTTTGTCGGTGTTGGCCTCGCCGCAAGCTTTCGAGAAAAAAAAAAGTATGCCACGATCGGACAACGGACGCAAAAGTTATGCTTGTTTTAGGTTAAGGGTCTCATTTTTCATGTGCTTACACCCACGGTGTGCTGAACCGCGTGGCCGAGGGATGTGGGTTACCTTCCATGGTTATTTGTGTACCCATAAACTCGGTAGTCTAGGCGCGGTTCATGATACGGTGGTTGAGTCCTCCACCACGATGGAGTTTGACGCTGTATTGAATATAACATGCTGGCAGTAGCAGGTATTCAGGGCGGTATCTTAACCATAGCTAAGTATTTATTTTGTAAAAAATTATATACTATCCTACACTTTGAATTTCGCTTTATGTAGGTGTTGGACTCGCCGCAAGCTTTCTAGAAAAAAGTATGCCCTAATCGGACAACGGATGCAAAAGTTATACTCGTTTTGGGTTATAGGTCTCATTTTTCATGTGCTTACACCCACGGTGTGCTGAACCGCATGGCTGAGGGATGTGGGTTACCTTTCGTGGTTCCTTGTGTACCCATAAACTCGGTAGTCTAGGCGCGGTTCATTATACGGTGGGTGAGTCCTCCACCACGATGGAGTTCGACGCTGTATTGAATGTAACATGCTGGCAGTAGGAGATATTCGGGGTGGTATCTTAACCATAGGGAAGTATCTATTTTGAAAATAATTATATACTATTCTACTCTCTGAATTTCGTTTTTTGTCAGTGTTGGCCTCACTTCAAGCTTTCTAGGAAAAAAAGTATGCCCCTATCGGACAATGGATGCAAAAGTTATGCTCGTTTTAGGTTACAGGTCTCATTTTTCATGTGCTTACACCCATGGTGTGCTGAACCGCGTGGCCGAGGAATGTGAGTTACCTTCCATGGTCCTCGTATAGCCATAAACTCGGTAGTCTAGGTGCGGTTTATGATACAATGGGCGCGACCTCCACAGCGATGGAGTTCAACGTTGTATTGAATGTAATATGCTAGCAGTAGGAGGTACTCGGGGCAATATCTCAACCATAGGGTAGTATTTATTATTTGTAAAATTATATACTATTCTACTCTTTGAATTTTGCTTTCTGTTGGTGTTGGCCCCGTCGCAAGCTTTATAGAAAAAAGTATGCCCCTAACAGACAAGGACGCAAAAGTTACGCTCGTTTTAGGTTACAGGTCTCATTTTTCATGTGCTTACACCCACGGGGTGCTGAACCGCGTGGCCGAGGGATGCGAGTTACCTTCCATGGTTCCTTGTGTACCCATAAACTTGGTAGTCTAGGCGTTGTTCGTGATACGGTGGACGAGTCCTCCACCACGATGCAGTTCGACATTGTATTGAATATAACAGGCTGGCACTAGGAGGTATTCGGGGCGGTATCTTAATCATAGGGAAGTATTTATTTTGAAAAAAATTATATTCTATTCTACTCTTTGAATTTTGCTTTTTGTCGGTGTTGGCCTCGCCGCAAGGTTTCTAGAAAAAAGAAGTATGTCCTGATCGGACAACGGATGCAAAAGTTATGCTCATTTTAGGTTATAGGTCTCATTTTTTATGTTCTTACACCCACGGTGTGCTGAACCACTTGTCCGAGGGATGTGGGTTACCTTCCATGGATTCTTGTATACCCGTAAACTCGGTAGCCCAGGCGTAGGTCATGATACGGTGGGCGAGTCCTACACAGCGATGGAATTCGACGTTGAATTGAATGTAACAAGCTAGCAGTAGGAGATACTCAGGGCGGTATCTCAACCATAGGGAAGTATTTATTTTTTGTAAAATGATATACTATTCTACTCTTTGAATTTTCCTTTCTGTTGGTGTTGGCCCCATCGCAAACTTTCTAGAAAAAAAGTATGCCCCTAACGGTCAAGGACGCAAAAGTTATGCTCGTTTTAGGTTATAGGTCTTATTTTTCATGTGCTTACACCCACGGTGTGCTGAACCGTGTGGCCGAGGGATGCGGGTTACCTTCCATGGTTCCTTGTGTACCCGTAAACTCGGTAGCCTAGGCATTGTTCATGATACGGTGGGTGAATCCTCCACCACGATGGAGTTCGATGCTGTATTGAATGTAACATGCTGGCAGTAGGAGGTATTCGGGGCGGTATCTTAACCACAGGGAAGTATTTATTTTGAAAAAAATTATATACTATTCTACTCTTTGAATTTCGCTTTTTGTCCGTGTTGGCCTCACCGCAAGCTTTCTAGAAAAAAAAAGTATGCCCCGATCGGACAACGGACGCAAAAGTTACGCTCATTTTAGGTTAAGGGTCTCATTTTTCATGTGCTTACACCCACGGTGTGCTGAACCGCGTGGCCGAGGGATGTGGGTTACCTTCCATGGTTATTTGTGTACCCATAAACTCGGTAGTCTAGGCGCGGTTCATGATACGGTGGTTGAGTCCTCCACCACGATGGAGTTTGACGCTGTATTGAATATAACATGCTGGCAGTAGCAGGTATTCAGGGCGGTATCTTAACCATAGCTAAGTATTTATTTTGTAAAAAATTATATACTATTCTACTCTTTGAATTTCGCTTTATGTAGGTGTTGGACTCGCCGCAAGCTTTCTAGAAAAAAGTATGCCCTAATCGGACAACGGATGCAAAAGTTATACTCGTTTTGGGTTATAGGTCTCATTTTTCATGTACTTACACCCACGGTGTGCTGAACCGCACGGCCAAGGGATGTGGGTTACCTTCCATTGTTCCTTGTATACCCGTAAACTCGGTAGCCTAGGCGTGGTTCATGATACGATGGGCGAGTCCTCCACAGCGATGGAGTTTGACGTTGTATTGAATGTAACATGCTAGCAGTAGGAGGTACTCAAGGCGGTGTCTCAAGCATAGGGAAGTATTTATTTTTTGTAAAATTAGATACTATTCCACTCTTTGAATTTCACTTTCTGTTAGTGTTGGCCTCGCCGCAAGCTTTCTAGAAAAAAAGTATGCCCCTAATAGACAATGGACACAAAAGTTACGCTCGTTTTAGGTTATAGGTCTCATTTTTCATGTGCTTACACCCACGGTGTGCTGAACCGCATGGCTGAAGGATGTGGGTTACCTTCCATGGTTCCTTGTGTACCCATAAACTCGGTAGTCTAGGTGCGGTTCATGATACGGTGGGTGAGTCCTCCACCACGATGGAGTTCGACGCTGTATTGAATGTAACATGCTGGTAGTAGGAGGATATTCGGGGTGGTATCTTAACCATAGGGAAGTATCTATTTTGAAAATAATTATATACTATTCTACTCTTTGAATTTCGCTTTTTGTCAGTGTTGGCCTCACTGCAAGCTTTCTAGGAAAAAAAAGTATGCCCCTATCGGACAATGGATGCAAAAGTTATTCTCGTTTTAGGTTACAGGTCTCATTTTTCATGTGCCTACACCCATGGTGTGCTGAACCGCGTGGCCGAGGGATGTGAGTTACCTTCCATTGTCCTTGTATAGCCATAAACTTGGTAGTCTAGGTGTGGTTTATGATACGATGGGCGCGTCCTCCACAGCGATGGAGTTCAACGTTGTATTGAATATAATATGCTAGCAGTAGGAGGTACTCGGGGCAATATCTCAACCATAGGGAAGTATTTATGATTTGTAAAATTATATACTATTCTACTCTTTGAATTTTGCTTTATGTTGGTGTTGGCCCCGCTGCAAGCTTTATAGAAAAAAAGTATGCCCCTAACAGACAAGGACGCAAAAGTTACGCTCGTTTTAGGTTACAGGTCTCATTTTTCATGTGCTTACACCCACGGGGTGCTGAAACCGCGTGGCCGAGGGATGCGAGTTACCTTCCATGGTTCCTTGTGTACCCATAAACTTGGTAGTCTAGGCGTTGTTCGTGATACGGTGGACGAGTCCTCCACCACGATGCAGTTCGACATTGTATTGAATATAACAGGCTGGCACTAGGAGGTATTCGGGGCGGTATCTTAATCATAGGGAAGTATTTATTTTGAAAAAAATTATATTCTATTCTACTCTTTGAATTTGCTTTTTGTCGGTGTTGGCCTCGCCGCAAGGTTTCTAGAAAAAAGAAGTATGTCCTGATCGGACAACGGATGCAAAAGTTATGCTCATTTTAGGTTATAGGTCTCATTTTTTATGTTCTTACACCCACGGTGTGCTGAACCACTTGTCCGAGGGATGTGGGTTACCTTCCATGGATTCTTGTATACCCGTAAACTCGGTAGCCCAGGCGTAGGTCATGATACGGTGGGCGAGTCCTACACAGCGATGGAATTCGACGTTGAATTGAATGTAACAAGCTAGCAGTAGGAGATACTCAGGGCGGTATCTCAACCATAGGGAAGTATTTATTTTTTGTAAAATGATATACTATTCTACTCTTTGAATTTTCCTTTCTGTTGGTGTTGGCCCCATCGCAAACTTTCTAGAAAAAAAGTATGCCCCTAACGGTCAAGGACGCAAAAGTTATGCTCGTTTTAGGTTATAGGTCTTATTTTTCATGTGCTTACACCCACGGTGTGCTGAACCGTGTGGCCGAGGGATGCGGGTTACCTTCCATGGTTCCTTGTGTACCCGTAAACTCGGTAACCTAGGCATTGTTCATGATACGGTGGGTGAATCCTCCACCACGATGGAGTTCGATGCTGTATTGAATGTAACATGCTGGCAGTAGGAGGTATTCGGGGCGGTATCTTAACCACAGGGAAGTATTTATTTTGAAAAAAATTATATACTATTCTACTCTTTGAATTTCGCTTTTTGTCCGTGTTGGCCTCACCGCAAGCTTTCTAGAAAAAAAAAGTATGCCCCGATCGGACAACGGACGCAAAAGTTACGCTCATTTTAGGTTAAGGGTCTCATTTTTCATGTGCTTACACCCACGGTGTGCTGAACCGCGTGGCCGAGGGATGTGGGTTACCTTCCATGGTTATTTGTGTACCCATAAACTCGGTAGTCTAGGCGCGGTTCATGATACGGTGGTTGAGTCCTCCACCACGATGGAGTTTGACGCTGTATTGAATATAACATGCTGGCAGTAGCAGGTATTCAGGGCGGTATCTTAACCATAGCTAAGTATTTATTTTGTAAAAAATTATATACTATTCTACTCTTTGAATTTCGCTTTATGTAGGTGTTGGACTCGCCGCAAGCTTTCTAGAAAAAAGTATGCCCTAATCGGACAACGGATGCAAAAGTTATACTCGTTTTGGGTTATAGGTCTCATTTTTCATGTACTTACACCCACGGTGTGCTGAACCGCACGGCCAAGGGATGTGGGTTACCTTCCATTGTTCCTTGTATACCCGTAAACTCGGTAGCCTAGGCGTGGTTCATGATACGATGGGCGAGTCCTCCACAGCGATGGAGTTTGACGTTGTATTGAATGTAACATGCTAGCAGTAGGAGGTACTCAAGGCGGTGTCTCAAGCATAGGGAAGTATTTATTTTTTGTAAAATTAGATACTATTCCACTCTTTGAATTTCACTTTCTGTTAGTGTTGGCCTCGCCGCAAGCTTTCTAGAAAAAAAGTATGCCCCTAATAGACAATGGACACAAAAGTTACGCTCGTTTTAGGTTATAGGTCTCATTTTTCATGTGCTTACACCCACGGTGTGCTGAACCGCATGGCTGAAGGATGTGGGTTACCTTCCATGGTTCCTTGTGTACCCATAAACTCGGTAGTCTAGGTGCGGTTCATGATACGGTGGGTGAGTCCTCCACCACGATGGAGTTCGACGCTGTATTGAATGTAACATGCTGGTAGTAGGAGATATTCGGGGTGGTATCTTAACCATAGGGAAGTATCTATTTTGAAAATAATTATATACTATTCTACTCTTTGAATTTCGCTTTTTGTCAGTGTTGGCCTCACTGCAAGCTTTCTAGGAAAAAAAGTATGCCCCTATCGGACAATGGATGCAAAAGTTATTCTCGTTTTAGGTTACAGGTCTCATTTTTCATGTGCCTACACCCATGGTGTGCTGAACCGCGTGGCCGAGGGATGTGAGTTACCTTCCATTGTCCTTGTATAGCCATAAACTTGGTAGTCTAGGTGTGGTTTATGATACGATGGGCGCGTCCTCCACAGCGATGGAGTTCAACGTTGTATTGAATATAATATGCTAGCAGTAGGAGGTACTCGGGGCAATATCTCAACCATAGGGAAGTATTTATGATTTGTAAAATTATATACTATTCTACTCTTTGAATTTTGCTTTATGTTGGTGTTGGCCCCGCTGCAAGCTTTATAGAAAAAAAGTATGCCCCTAACAGACAAGGACGCAAAAGTTACGCTCGTTTTAGGTTATAGGTCTCATTTTTCATGTGCTTACACCCACGGGGTGCTGAACCACGTGGCCAAGGGACGCGAGTTACCTTCCATGGTTCCTTGTGTACCCATAAACTAGGTAGTCTAGGCGTTGTTCGTGATATGGTGGGCGAGTCCTCCACCACGATGCAGTTCGACATTGTATTGAATGTAACATGCTGTCAGTAGGAGGTATTCGGGGCGGTATCCTAACCACAGGGAAGTATTTATTTTGAAAAAAATTATATACTATTCTACTCTTTGAATTTCGCTTTTTGTCAGTGTTGGCCCCATCGCAAGCTTTCTAGAAAAAAAAGTATGCCCTGAATGGACAACGGACACAAAAGTTACGCTCATTTTAGGTTATAGGTCTCATTTTTCAGTGTGCTTACACCCACGGTGTGCTGAACCACGTGGCTGAGGGATGTGGGTTACCTTCAATGGTTCCTTGTGTACCCATAAACTCGGTAGTCTAGGTGCAGTTCATGATACAGTGGGCGAGTCCTCCACCACGATGGAGTTCGACACTGTATTGAATGTAACATTGCTGGCAGTAGGAGGTATTCGGGGTGTATCTCAACCATAGGGAAGTATTTATTATGAAAAAATTATATACTATTCTACTCTTTGAATTTCACTTTTTGTCGGTGTTGGCCTTGCTGCAAGCTTTCTAGAAAAAAAAGTATGCCCTGATCGGACAACGGATGCAAACATTAAGCTCGTTTTAGGTTATAGGTCTCATATTTCATGTGCTTACACCCACGGTGTGTTGAACCGCATGGCCGAGGGATGTGGGTTACCTTCCATGGTTCCTTGTATAGCCATAAACTCAGTAGTCTAGGCACGGTTCATGATACGGTGGGCGAGTCCTCCACAGCGATGGAGTTGGACGTTGTATTGAATGTAACATGCTAGCAGTAGGAGGTACTCAGGGCGGTATCTCAACCATAGGGAAGTTTTTATTTTTTGTAAAATTATATACTATTCTACTCTTTGGATTTCGATTTTTGTCGGTGTTGGCCTCACCGCAAGCTTTCTAGAAAAAAGAAGTACGCCCCGATCGGACAATGGATGCAAAAGTTATGCTCATTTTAGGTTATAGGTCTTATTTTTCATGTGCTTACACCCACGGTGTACTGAACCGCGTGGCCGAGGGATGTGGATTACCTTCCATGGTTCCTTGTATACCCGTAAACTCGGTAGCCTAGGCGCGGTTCATGATACAGTGGGCGAGTCCTCCACAGCGATGGAGTTCGACGTTGTATTGAATGTAACATGCTAGCAGTAGGAGGTACTCTGGGCGGTATCTCAACCATATGGAAGTATTTATTTTTTGTAAAATTATATACTATGATACTCTTTGAATTTCGTTTTCTGTCGGTGTTGGCCTCGCCGCAAGCTTTCGAGAAAAAAAGTATGCCCTAACAGACAACAGACGCAAAAGTTATGCGCATTTTAGGTCATAGGTCTCATTTTTCAAGTGCTTATACCCACGGTGTGCTGAACCGCGTGGCCGAGGGATGTGGGTTACCTTCCATGGTTCCTTGTATAGCCATAAACTCAGTAGTCTAGGTGCGGTTCATGATACGGTGGGCGAGTCCTCCAAAACGATGGAGTTGGACATTGTATTGAATGTAACATGCTAGCAGTAGGAGGTACTCGGGGCGGTATCTCAACCATAGGGAAGTTTTTATTTTTTGTAAAATTGTATACTATTCTACTCTTTGAATTTTGCTCTCTGTCGGTGTTGGCCTTGCCGCAAGCTTTCTAGAAAAAAAGTATGCCCCTAACAGACAACGGACGCAAAAGTTATGCTCGTTTTAGGTTATAGGTCCCATTTTTCATGTGCTTACACCCACGGTATGCTGAACCACGTGGCCGTGGGATGTGGGTTACCTTCCATGGTTCCTTGTGTACCCATAAACTTGGTAGTCTAGGCGCGGTTCATGATATGGTGGGCGAGTCCTCCACAGTGATGGAGTTGGACGTTGTATTGAATGTAACATTCTAGCAGTAGGAGGTACTCGGGGCGGTATCTCAATCTTAGGGAAGTTTTTAATTTTTTGTAAAATTATATACTATTCTACTCTTTGAATTTTGCTCTATGTCAGTGTTGGCCTTGTCGCAAGATTTCTAGAAAAAAAGTATGCCCCTAACAGACAACGGACGCAAAACTTACGCTCGTTTTAGGTTATAGGTCCCATTTTTCATGTGCTTACACCCACGGTGTGCTGAACCACGTGGCCGAGGGATGTGTGTTACCTTCGATGATTCCTTGTGTACCCATAAACTTGGTAGTCTAGGCGTGGTTCATGATACGGTAGGCAAGTCCTCCACCACGATGGAGTTCGACGCTGTATTGAATGTAACATGCTGGCACTAGGAGGTATTCGGTGCGGTATCTTAACCATAGGGAAATATTTATTTTCAAAACAATTATATACTATTCTACTCTTTGAATTTTGATTTTTGTCGATGTTGGCCTCGCCGCAAGCTTTCTAGGAAAAAAATAGTATGCCCCGATCGGACAACGGACGTAAAAGTTATGCTCGTTTTAGGTTATAGGTCTCATTTTTCATGTGCTTACACCCATGGTGTGCTGAACCGCGTGGCCGAGGGATGTGGGTTACCTTCCATGGTTCCTTGTGTAGCCATAAACTCGGTAGTCTAGGCGCGGTTCATGATACGGTAGGCAAGTCATCCACCATGATGGAGTTCGACGCTGTATTGAATGTAACATGCTGGCACTAGGAGGTATTCGGGGCGGTATCTTAACCATAGGGAAATATTTATTTTCAAAAAAATAATATACTATTCTACTCTTTGAATTTCAATTTTTGTCGATGTTGGCCTCGCCACAAGCTTTCTAGAAAAAAAAGGTATGCCCCGATCGAACAACGGACGCAAAAGTTATGCTCGTTTTAGGTTATCGGTCTCATTTTTCATGTGCTTACACCCACGGTGTGCTGAACCGCGTGGCCGACGGATGTGGGTTACCTTCCCTGGTTCCTTGTGTAGCCATAAACTCGGTAGTCTAGGCGTGGTTCATGATACGGTGGGCGAGTCCTCCACAGCGATGGAGTTCGTCGCTGTATTGAATGTAACATTCTAGCAGTAGGAGGTACTCAGGGCTATATCTGAACCATAGGGATGTATTTATTTTTTGTAAAATTATATACTATTCTACTCTTTGGATTTCGATTTTTGTCAGTGTTGGCCTCGCCGCAAGCTTTCTAAAAAAAAGTATGCCCCTATCGGACAACAGATGCAAAAGTTATGCTCGTTTTAGGTTATGGTCTCATTTTTCATGTGCTTACACCCACGGTGTGCTGAACCGCGTGGCCGAGGGATGCTGGTTACCTTCCATGGTTCCTTGTGTACCCATAAACTTGGTAGTCTAGGTGCGGTTCATGATACGGTGGGCGAGTCCTCCACCACGATGGAGTTCGACCCTGTATTGAATGTACGATGCTGGCAGTAGGAGGTATTCGGGGCGGTATCTTAACCATAGGAAAGTATTTATTTTGAAAGAAATTATATACTATTCTACTCTTTGAATTTTGCTTATTGTCGATGTTGGCCTCGCCGCAAGCTTTCTAGAAAAAAAAGTATGCCCCGATAGGACAACGGATGCAAAAGTTATGCTCATTTTAGGTTATAGGCCTCGTTTTTCATGTGCTTACACCCATAGTGTGCTGAACCACGTGGACGAGGGATGTGGATTACCTTCCTTGGTTCCTTGTATACCCGTAAACTCGGTAGTCTAGGCGCGGTTCATGATACGTGAGCGAGTCCTCCACAGCGATGGAGTTTGACGTTGTATTGAATGTAACATGCAAGCAGTAGGAGGTACCCGGGGCGGTATCTCAACCATAGGGAAGTATTTCTTTTTTGTAAAATTATATACTATTCTAGTCTTTGAATTTCTCTTTGTGTCGGTGTTGGCCTCACCGCATGCTTTCTAGAAAAAAAGTATGCCCCTAACAGACAACGGACGCAAAAGTTACGCTCGTTTTAGGTTATCGGTCTCATTTTTCATGTGCTTACACCCACGATGTGCTGAACCGCGTGGCCGAGGGATGTGGGTTACCTTCGATGGTTCCTTGTGTACCCATAAGCTCGGTAGACTAGGCGCAGTTCATGATACGGTGGGCGAGTCCTCCACAGCGATGGAGTTCGACGCTGTATTGAATGTAACATGCTAGCAGTAGGAGGTACTCTGGGCTGTATCTCAACCATAGGGATGTATTTATTTTTTGTAAAGTTATATACTATTCTACTCTTTGAATTTTTCTTTTTGTCTGTGTTGGCCTCGCCGCAAGCTTTCTAGAAAAAATAAGTATCCCCTGATCGGATAACGGATGCAAAAGTTATGCTCATTTTAGGTTATAGGTCTTATTTTTCATGTGCTTACACCCACGGTGTGCTGAACGGCGTGGCCGAGGGATCTAGGTTACCTTCCATAGTTCCTTGTATACCCGTAAACTCGGTAGCCTAGGCGCGGTTCATGATACGGTGGGCGAGTCCTCCACAGCGATGGAGTTCGACGTTGTATTGAACGTAACATGCTAGCAGTAAGAGGTACTCGGGGCGGTATCTCAACCATATGGAAGTATTTATTTTTTCTAAAATTATATACTATTCTACTCTTTGAGTTTCGTTTTCTATTGGTGTTGGCCTCGCCGCAAGATTTCTAGAAAAAAAGTATGCCCTAACAGACAACGGACATAAAAGTTACGCTCGTTTTAGGTCATAGGTCTCATTTTACAAGTGCTTATACCCACGGTGTGCTGAACCACGTGGCCGAGGGATGTGGGTTACCTTCAATGGTTCCTTGTGTACCCATAAACTTGGTAGTCTAGACGCGGTTCATGATACGGTAGGTGAGTCCTCCACCACGACGGAGTTCATTGCTGTATTGAATGTAACATGCTAGCAGTAGGAGATATTCGGGGTGGTATCTTAACTATAGGGAAGTATTTATTTTGAAAAAATTATATACTATTTTGCTCTTTGAGTTTCACTTTTTGTCGCTGTTGGCCTTGCCGCAAGCTTTCTAGAAAAAAAAGTATGCCCCGATCGGACAACGGATGCAAAAGTTATGCTTGTTTTAGGTTATAGGTCTCATTTTTCATGTGCTTACACCCATGGTGTGCTGAACCACGTGGCCAACGGATCCTGGTTACCTTCCATGGTTCCTTGTGTACCCATAAACGCGCGGTTCATGATACGGTGGGCGAGTCCTCCACCACGATGGCGTTCGACCCTGTATTGAATGTAACATGCTTGCAGTAGGAGGTATTCGGGGCGGTATCTTAACCATAGGAAAGTATTTATTTTGAAAGAAATTATATACTATTCTACTCTTTGAATTTTTCTTATTGTCGATGTTGGCCTCGCCGCAAGCTTTCTAGGAAAAAAAGTATGCCCCGATAGGACAATGGATGCAAAAGTTATGCTCATTTTAGGTTATAGGCATCGTTTTTCATGTGCTTACACCCATAGTGTGCTGAACCACGTGGACGAGGGATGTGGATTACCTTCCTTGGTTCCTTGTATACCCGTAAACTAGGTAGTCTAGGCGCGGTTCATGATACGTGGGCGACTCCTCCACAGCGATGGAGTTTGACGTTGTATTGAATGTAACATGCAAGCAGTAGGAGGTACTCGGGGCGGTATCTCAACCATAGGGAAGTATTTCTTTTTTGTAAAATTATATACTATTCTACTCTTTGAATTTCTCTTTCTGTCGGTGTTGGCCTCACCGCATGCTTTCTAGAAAAAAGGTACGCCCGTAACAGACAACGGACGCAAAAGTTACGCTCGTTTTAGGTTATCGGTCTCATTTTTCATGTGCTTACACCCACGATGTGCTGAACCGCGTGGCCGAGGGATGTGGGTTACCTTCGATGGTTCCTTGTGTACCCATAAGCTCGGTAGACTAGGCGCAGTTCATGATACAGTGGGCGAGTCCTCCACAGCGATGGAGTTCGACGCTGTATTGAATGTAACATGCTAGCAGTAGGAGGTATTCTGGGCTGTATCTCAACCATAGGGATGTATTTATTTTTTGTAAAATTATATACTATTCTAGTCTTTGAATTTTTCTTTTTGTCGGTGTTGGCCTCGCTGCAAGCTTTCTAGAAAAAATAAGTATCCCCTGATCGGACAACGGATGCAAAAGTTATGCTCATTTTAGGTTATAGGTCTTATTTTTCATGTGCTTACACCCACGATGTGCTGAATCACGTGGCCGAGGGATCTAGGTTACCTTCCATGGTTCCTTGTATACCCGTAAACTCGGTAGCCTAGGCGCGGTTCATGATACGGTGGGCGAGTCCTCCACAGCGATGGTGTTCGATGTTGTATTGAATGTAACATGCTAGCAGTAAGAGGTACTCTGGGCGGTATCTCAACCATATGGAAGTATTTATTTTTTGTAAAATTATATACTATTCTACTCTTTGAGTTTCGTTTTCTATCGGTGTTGGCCTCGCCGCAAGATTTCTAGAAAAAAAGTATGCCCTAACAGACAACGGACGCAAAAGTTACGCTCGTTTTAGGTCATAGGTCTCATTTTACAAGTGCTTATACCCACGGTGTGCTGAACCGCGTGGCCGAGGGATGTGGGTTACCTTCAATGGTTCCTTCTGTACCCATAAACTTGGTAGTCTAGGCGCGGTTCATGATACGGTAGGTGAGTCCTCCACCACGACGGAGTTTATTGCTGTATTGAATGTAACATGCTAGCAGTAGGAGATATTCGGGGTGGTATCTTAACAATAGGGAAGTATTTATTTTGAAAAAATTATATACTATTTTACTCTTTGAGTTTCACTTTTTGTCGCTGTTGGCCTTGCCGCAAGCTTTCTAGAAAAAAAAAAGTATGCCCCGATCGGACAACGGATGCAAAAGTTATGCTTGTTTTAGGTTATAGGTCTCATTTTTCATATGCTTACACCCAAGGTGTGCTGAACCACGTGGCCAAGGGATGCTGGTTACCTTCCATGGTTCCTTGTGTACCCATAAACGCGCGGTTCATGATACGGTGGGCGAGTCCTCCACCACGATGGAGTTCGCCCCTGTACTGAATGTAACATGCTGGCAGTAGGAGGTATTCGGGGCGGTATCTTAACCATAGGAAAGTATTTATTTTGAAAGAAATCATATACTATTCTACTCTTTGAATTTTGCTTATTGTCGATGTTGGCCTCGCCGCAAGCTTTCTAGAAAAAAAAGTATGTCCCGATAGGACAACGGATGCAAAAGTTATGCTCATTTTAGGTTATAGGCCTCGTTTTTCATGTGCTTACACCCAGAGTGTGCTGAACCACGTGGACGAGGGATGTGGATTACCTTCCTTGGTTCCTTGTATTCCCGTAAACTCGGTAGTCTAGGCGCGGTTCATGATACGTGGGCGAGTCCTCCACACCGATGTAGTTCGACATTGTATTGAATGTAACTTGCTAGCAGTAGGAGGTACTCCGGGCTGTATCTCAACCATAGGGATGTATTTATTTTTTGTAAAATTATATACTATTCTACTCTTTGAATTTTTCTTTTTGTCGGTGTTGGCCTCGCCGCAAGCTTTCTATAAAAAATAAGTATCCCCTGATCGGACAACGGATGCAAAAGTTTGGCTCAATTTAGGTTACAGGTCTCATTTTTCATGTGCTTACACCCACGGTGTGCTGAACCGCGTGGCCGAGGGATGTGGGTTACCTTCCATGGTTCCTTGTATACCCGTAAACTCGGTAGCCTAGGCACGGTTCATGATACGGTGGGCGAGTCCTCCACAGCGATGGAGTTCGACGTTGTATTGAATGTAACATGCTAGTAGTAGGAGGTACTCTGGGCGGTATCTCAACCATATTGAAGTATTTATTTTTTGTAAAATTATATACTATTCTACTCTTTGAATTACGTTTTCTATCGGTGTTAGCCTCGCCGCAAGATTTCTAGAAAAAAAGTATGCCCTAACAGACAACGGACACAAAAGATACGCTCGTTTTAGGTCATAGGTCTCATTTTACAAGTACTTATACCCATGGTGTGCTGAACCGCATGGCCGAGGGATGTGGGTTACCTTCCATGGTTCCTTGTGTACCCATAAACTCGGTAGTCTAGGCGCGGTTCATGATATGGTGGGCGAGTCCTCCACCACGTTGGAGTTTGACGCTGTATTGAATGTAACATGCTGGCAGTAGGAGGTATTCGGGGCGTTATCTTAACCATAGGAAAGTATTTATTTTGAAAAAAATTATATACAATTCTACTCTTTGAATTTCACTTATTGTCGGTGTTGGCCTCGCCGCAAGCTTTCTAGAAAAAACGTATGCCCCGATAGGACAATGGATGCAAAAGTTATGCTCGTTTTAGGTTATAGGTCTCATTTTTCATGTGCTTACACCCACAGTGTGCTGAACCGCGTGGACGAGGGATGTGGGTTACCTTCCATGGTTCCTTGTATACCCGTAAACTGGTAGTCTAGGCCCGGTTCATGATACGGTGGGCGAGTCCTCCACAGCGATGGAGTTTGACGTTGTATTGAATGTAACATGCAAGCAGTAGGAGGTACTCGGGGCGGTATCTCAACCATAGGGAAGTATTTATTTTTTATAAAATTATATAATATTCTTCTCTTTGAATTTCGTTTTCTGTTGGTGTTGGCCTCACCGCAAGCTTTCTAAAAAAAAAGTATGCCCCTAACAGACAACAAACGCAAAAGTTACGCTCGTTTTAGGTTATAGGTCTCATTTTTCATGTGCTTACACCCACGATGTGCTGAACCGCGTGGCCGAGGGATGTGGGTTACCTTCCATGGTTCCTTGTATACCCATAAACTCAGTAGTCTAGGCGCAGTTCATGATACGGTGGACGAGTCCTCCACAGCGATGGACTTCGACACTGTATTGAATATAACATGCTAGCAGTAGGAGGTACTCAGGGCTGTATCTCAACCATAGGGATGTATTTATTTTTTGTAAAATTATATACTGCTCTACTCTTTGAATTTCTCTTTTTGTCGGTCTTGGCCTCGCCGCAAGCTTTCTAGAAAAAAAGTATGCCCCTAACAAACAACGAATGCAAAAGTTACACTCATTTTTTGTTATAGGTATCATTTTCATGTGCTTATACCCACAGTGTGCTGAACCACGTGGTCAAGGGATGTGGGTTACCTTCCATGGTTCCTTGTGTACCCATAAACTCGGTAGTCTAGGCACAGTTCATGACACGGTAGGTGAGTCCTCCTCCACGACGGAGTTCATTGCTGTATTGAATGTAACATGCTGGCAGTAGGAGGTATTCGGGGCGATATCTTAACTATAGGAAAGTATTTATTTTGAAAAAAATTATATACTATTCTACTCTTTGAATTTTGCTTTTTGTCGGTGTTCGCCTCGCCGCAAGCTTTCTCAAAAAAAAAAGTATTCCCTGATCAGACAACGGATGCAAAAGTTATGCTCATTTTAGGTTACATGTCTCCTTTTTCTTGTGCTTACATCCACGGTGTGCTGAACCTCGTTGTAAGCTTTCTAGAAAAAAAGGTATGCCCCGATAGGACAACGGATGCAAAAGTTATGCTTGTTTTAGGTTATAGGTCTCATTTTTCATGTGCTTACACCCACAGTGTGCTGAACCGTGTGGACGAGGGATGTGGGTTACCTTCCATGGTTCCTTGTATACCCGTAAACTGGTAGTCTAGGCACGGTTCATGATACGGTGGGCGAGTCCTCCACAGCGATGGAGTTTGACGTTGTATTAAATGTAACATTCAAGCAGTAGGAGGTACTCGGGGCGGTATCTCAATCATAGGGAAGTATTTATTTTTTATAAAATTATATAATATTCTACTCTTTGAATTTCGCTTTCTGTTGGTGTTGGCCTCACCGCAAGCTTTCTAGAATAAAAAAGTTTGCCCCTAACAGACAACAAACGCAAAAATTACGCTCGTTTTAGGTTATAGGTCTCATTTTTCATGTGCTTACACCCACGATGTGCTGAACCGCGTGGCCGAGGGATGTGGGTTACCTTCCATGGTTCCTTGTGTACCCATAACTCAGTAGTCTAAGCGCAGTTCATGATACGGTGGACGAGTCCTCCACAATGATGGAGTTCGACACTGTATTGAATGTAACATGCTAGCAGTAGGAGGTACTCAGGGCTGTATCTCAACCATAGGGATGTATTTATTTTTTGTAAAATTATATACTGCTCTACTCTTTGAATTTCTCTTTTTGTCGGTCTTGGCCTCGCCGCAAGCTTTCTAGAAAAAAGTATGCCCCTACACTGCTCTACTCTTTGAATTTCTCTTTTTGTCGGTCTTGGCCTCGCCGCAAGCTTTCTAGAAAAAAAGTATGCCCCTAACAAACAACGGATGCAAAAGTTACACTCATTTTTGTTATAGGTCTCATTTTCATGTGCTTATACCCACAGTGTGCTGAACCACGTGGTCAAGGGATGTGGGTTACCTTCCATGGTTCCTTGTGTACCCATAAACTCGGTAGTCTAGGCGCGGTTCATGATATGGTGGGCGAGTCCTCCACCACGTTGGAGTTTGACGCTGTATTGAATGTAACATGCTGGCAGTAGGAGGTATTCGGGGCGTTATCTTAACCATAGGAAAGTATTTATTTTGAAAAAAATTATATACAATTCTACTCTTTGAATTTCACTTATTGTCGGTGTTGGCCTCGCCGCAAGCTTTCTAGAAAAAACGTATGCCCCGATAGGACAATGGATGCAAAAGTTATGCTCGTTTTAGGTTATAGGTCTCATTTTTCATGTGCTTACACCCACAGTGTGCTGAACCGCGTGGACGAGGGATGTGGGTTACCTTCCATGGTTCCTTGTATACCCGTAAACTGGTAGTCTAGGCCCGGTTCATGATACGGTGGGCGAGTCCTCCACAGCGATGGAGTTTGACGTTGTATTGAATGTAACATGCAAGCAGTAGGAGGTACTCGGGGCGGTATCTCAACCATAGGGAAGTATTTATTTTTTATAAAATTATATAATATTCTTCTCTTTGAATTTCGTTTTCTGTTGGTGTTGGCCTCACCGCAAGCTTTCTAAAAAAAAAGTATGCCCCTAACAGACAACAAACGCAAAAGTTACGCTCGTTTTAGGTTATAGGTCTCATTTTTCATGTGCTTACACCCACGATGTGCTGAACCGCGTGGCCGAGGGATGTGGGTTACCTTCCATGGTTCCTTGTATACCCATAAACTCAGTAGTCTAGGCGCAGTTCATGATACGGTGGACGAGTCCTCCACAGCGATGGACTTCGACACTGTATTGAATATAACATGCTAGCAGTAGGAGGTACTCAGGGCTGTATCTCAACCATAGGGATGTATTTATTTTTTGTAAAATTATATACTGCTCTACTCTTTGAATTTCTCTTTTTGTCGGTCTTGGCCTCGCCGCAAGCTTTCTAGAAAAAAAGTATGCCCCTAACAAACAACGAATGCAAAAGTTACACTCATTTTTTGTTATAGGTATCATTTTCATGTGCTTATACCCACAGTGTGCTGAACCACGTGGTCAAGGGATGTGGGTTACCTTCCATGGTTCCTTGTGTACCCATAAACTCGGTAGTCTAGGCACAGTTCATGACACGGTAGGTGAGTCCTCCTCCACGACGGAGTTCATTGCTGTATTGAATGTAACATGCTGGCAGTAGGAGGTATTCGGGGCGATATCTTAACTATAGGAAAGTATTTATTTTGAAAAAAATTATATACTATTCTACTCTTTGAATTTTGCTTTTTGTCGGTGTTCGCCTCGCCGCAAGCTTTCTCAAAAAAAAAAAGTATTCCCTGATCAGACAACGGATGCAAAAGTTATGCTCATTTTAGGTTACATGTCTCCTTTTTCTTGTGCTTACATCCACGGTGTGCTGAACCTCGTTGTAAGCTTTCTAGAAAAAAAGGTATGCCCCGATAGGACAACGGATGCAAAAGTTATGCTTGTTTTAGGTTATAGGTCTCATTTTTCATGTGCTTACACCCACAGTGTGCTGAACCGTGTGGACGAGGGATGTGGGTTACCTTCCATGGTTCCTTGTATACCCGTAAACTGGTAGTCTAGGCACGGTTCATGATACGGTGGGCGAGTCCTCCACAGCGATGGAGTTTGACGTTGTATTAAATGTAACATTCAAGCAGTAGGAGGTACTCGGGGCGGTATCTCAATCATAGGGAAGTATTTATTTTTTATAAAATTATATAATATTCTACTCTTTGAATTTCGCTTTCTGTTGGTGTTGGCCTCACCGCAAGCTTTCTAGAATAAAAAAGTTTGCCCCTAACAGACAACAAACGCAAAAATTACGCTCGTTTTAGGTTATAGGTCTCATTTTTCATGTGCTTACACCCACGATGTGCTGAACCGCGTGGCCGAGGGATGTGGGTTACCTTCCATGGTTCCTTGTGTACCCATAAACTCAGTAGTCTAAGCGCAGTTCATGATACGGTGGACGAGTCCTCCACAATGATGGAGTTCGACACTGTATTGAATGTAACATGCTAGCAGTAGGAGGTACTCAGGGCTGTATCTCAACCATAGGGATGTATTTATTTTTTGTAAAATTATATACTGCTCTACTCTTTGAATTTCTCTTTTTGTCGGTCTTGGCCTCGCCGCAAGCTTTCTAGAAAAAAAGTATGCCCCTAACAAACAACGGATGCAAAAGTTACACTCATTTTTTGTTATAGGTCTCATTTTCATGTGCTTATACCCACAGTGTGCTGAACCACGTGGTCAAGGGATGTGGGTTAGCTTCCATGGTTCCTTGTGTACCCATAAACTCGGTAGTCTAGGCACAGTTCATGACACGGTAGGTGAGTCCTCCTCCACGACGGAGTTCATTGCTGTATTGAATGTAACATGCTGGCAGTAGGAGGTATTCGGGGCGATATCTTAACTATAGGAAAGTATTTATTTTGAAAAAAATTATATACTATTCTACTCTTTGAATTTTGCTTTTTGTCGGTGTTCGCCTCGCCGCAAGCTTTCTCAAAAAAAAAAGTATTCCCTGATCAGACAACGGATGCAACAGTTATGCTCATTTTAGGTTACATGTCTCCTTTTTCTTGTGCTTACATCCACGGTGTGCTGAACCTCGTTGTAAGCTTTCTAGAAAAAAAGGTATGCCCCGATAGGACAACGGATGCAAAAGTTATGCTCGTTTTAGGTTATAGGTCTCATTTTTCATGTGCTTACACCCACAGTGTGCTGAACCGCGTGGACGAGGGATGTGGGTTACCTTCCATGGTTCCTTGTATACCCGTAAACTGGTAGTCTAGGCACGGTTCATGATACGGTGGGCGAGTCCTCCACAGCGATGGAGTTTGACGTTGTATTAAATGTAACATTCAAGCAGTAGGAGGTACTCAGGGCGGTATCTCAATCATAGGGAAGTATTTATTTTTTATAAAATTATATAATATTCTACTCTTTGAATTTTGCTTTCTGTTGGTGTTGGCCTCACCGCAAGCTTTCTAGAATAAAAAAGTTTGCCCCTAACAGACAACAAACGCAAAAATTACGCTCGTTTTAGGTTATAGGTCTCATTTTTCATGTGCTTACACCCACGATGTGCTGAACCGCGTGGCCGAGGGATGTGGGTTACCTTCCATGGTTCCTTGTGTACCCATAAACTCAGTAGTCTAAGCGCAGTTCATGATACGGTGGACGAGTCCTCCACAATGATGGAGTTCGACACTGTATTGAATGTAACATGCTAGCAGTAGGAGGTACTCAGGGCTGTATCTCAACCATAGGGATGTATTTATTTTTTGTAAAATTATATACTGCTCTACTCTTTGAATTTCTCTTTTTGTCGGTCTTGGCCTCGCCGCAAGCTTTCTAGAAAAAAAGTATGCCCCTAACAAACAACGGATGCAAAAGTTACACTCATTTTTTGTTATAGGTCTCATTTTCATGTGCTTATACCCACAGTGTGCTGAACCACGTGGTCAAGGGATGTGGGTTACCTTCCATGGTTCCTTGTGTACCCATAAACTGGTAGTCTAGGCACGGTTCATGATACGGTGGGCGAGTCCTCCACAGCGATGGAGTTTGACGTTGTATTAAATGTAACATTCAAGCAGTAGGAGGTACTCGGGGCGGTATCTCAATCATAGGGAAGTATTTATTTTTTATAAAATTATATAATATTCTACTCTTTGAATTTCGCTTTCTGTTGGTGTTGGCCTCACCGCAAGCTTTCTAGAATAAAAAAGTTTGCCCCTAACAGACAACAAACGCAAAAATTACGCTCGTTTTAGGTTATAGGTCTCATTTTTCATGTGCTTACACCCACGATGTGCTGAACCGCGTGGCCGAGGGATGTGGGTTACCTTCCATGGTTCCTTGTGTACCCATAAACTCAGTAGTCTAAGCGCAGTTCATGATACGGTGGACGAGTCCTCCACAATGATGGAGTTCGACACTGTATTGAATGTAACATGCTAGCAGTAGGAGGTACTCAGGGCTGTATCTCAACCATAGGGATGTATTTATTTTTTGTAAAATTATATACTGCTCTACTCTTTGAATTTCTCTTTTTGTCGGTCTTGGCCTCGCCGCAAGCTTTCTAGAAAAAAAGTATGCCCCTAACAAACAACGGATGCAAAAGTTACACTCATTTTTTGTTATAGGTCTCATTTTCATGTGCTTATACCCACAGTGTGCTGAACCACGTGGTCAAGGGATGTGGGTTACCTTCCATGGTTCCTTGTGTACCCATAAACTCGGTAGTCTAGGCGCAGTTCATGACACGGTAGGTGAGTCCTCCTCCACGACGGAGTTCATTGCTGTATTGAATGTAACATGCTGGCAGTAGGAGGTATTCGGGGCGATATCTTAACTATAGGAAAGTATTTATTTTGAAAAAAATTATATACTATTCTACTCTTTGAATTTGCTTTTTGTCGGTGTTCGCCTCGCCGCAAGCTTTCTCAAAAAAAAAGTATTCCCTGATCAGACAACGGATGCAAAAGTTATGCTCATTTTAGGTTACATGTCTCCTTTTTCTTGTGCTTACATCCACGGTGTGCTGAACCTCGTTGTAAGCTTTCTAGAAAAAAAGGTATGCCCCGATAGGACAACGGATGCAAAAGTTATGCTCGTTTTAGGTTATAGGTCTCATTTTTCATGTGCTTACACCCACAGTGTGCTGAACCGCGTGGACGAGGGATGTGGGTTACCTTCCATGGTTCCTTGTATACCCGTAAACTGGTAGTCTAGGCACGGTTCATGATACGGTGGGCGAGTCCTCCACAGCGATGGAGTTTGACGTTGTATTAAATGTAACATTCAAGCAGTAGGAGGTACTCGGGGCGGTATCTCAATCATAGGGAAGTATTTATTTTTTATAAAATTATATAATATTCTACTCTTTGAATTTCGCTTTCTGTTGGTGTTGGCCTCACCGCAAGCTTTCTAGAATAAAAAAGTTTGCCCCTAACAGACAACAAACGCAAAAATTACGCTCGTTTTAGGTTATAGGTCTCATTTTTCATGTGCTTACACCCACGATGTGCTGAACCGCGTGGCCGAGGGATGTGGGTTACCTTCCATGGTTCGTTGTGTACCCATAAACTCAGTAGTCTAAGCGCAGTTCATGATACGGTGGACGAGTCCTCCACAATGATGGAGTTCGACACTGTATTGAATGTAACATGCTAGCAGTAGGAGGTACTCAGGGCTGTATCTCAACCATAGGGATGTATTTATTTTTTGTAAAATTATATACTGCTCTACTCTTTGAATTTCTCTTTTTGTCGGTCTTGGCCTCGCCGCAAGCTTTCTAGAAAAAAAGTATGCCCCTAACAACAACGGATGCAAAAGTTACACTCGTTTTTGATTATAGGTCTCATTTTTCATGTGCTTATACCCACAGTGTGCTGAACCGCGTGGTCAAGGGATGTGGGTTACCTTCCATGGTTCCTTGTGTACCCATAAACTCGGTAGTCTAGGCGCAGTTCATGATACGGTAGGTGAGTTCTCCACCACGACGGAGTTCATTGCTGTATTGAATGTAACATGCTGGCAGTAGGAGGTATTCGGGGCGATATCTTAACTATAGGAAAGTATTTATTTTGAAAAAAATTATATACTATTCTACTCTTTGAATTTCGCTTTTTGTCGGTGTTCGCCTCGCCGCAAGCTTTCTAGAAAAAAAAGTATTCCCTGATCAGACAACGGATGCAAAAGTTATGCTCGTTTTACGATATAGGTCTCATTTTTCATGTGCTTACACCCACGGTGTGCTGAACCGCATGATTGAGGGATGCGGGTTACCTTCCATGGTTCCTTGTGTACCCATAAACTCGGTAGTCTAGGTGCGGCTAATGATACGGTGGGCTAGTCCTCCACCACGATGGAGTTTGACGCTGTATTGATTGTAACATGCGTGCAGTAGGAGGTATTCAGGGCAGTATCTTAACCATAGGAAAGTATTTATTTTGAGAAAAGTTATATACTATTCTCTCTTTGAATTTCGCTTATTGTCGGTGTTGGCCTTGCCGGAAGGTTTCTAGAAAAAAAAAGTATGCCCCAATAGGACAACGGATGCAAAAGTTATGCTCATTTTAGGTTATAGGTCTCATTTTATATGTGCTTACACCCACGGTGTGCTGAACCGCGTGGACAAGGGATGTGGGTTACCTTGCATGGTTCCTTGTATACTCGTAAACTCGGTAGTCTAGGTGCGGTTCATGATACGATGGGCGAGCCCTCCACAACGATGGAGTTTGACGTTGTATTGAATGTAACATGCTAGCAGTAGGAGGTACTTGGGGCGATATCTCAATCATAGGGAAGTATTTATTTTTTGTAAAATTATATACTATTCTACTCTCTGAATTCGCTTTATGTCGCTGTCGGCCTCGCCGCAAGCTTTCTAGAAGAAAAAGTATGCCCCTAATAGACAAAGGACGCAAAAGTTATGCTCATTTTAGGTTATATGTCTCATTTTTCATGTGTTTATACCCACGGTGTGCTGAACCGCGTGGCTGAGGCATGTGGGTTACCTTCCATGGTTCCTTGTGTACCCATAAACTCGGTAGTCTAGGCGCGGTTCATGATACGGTAGGCGAGTCCTCCACCATGACGGAGTTCGGTGCTGTATTTAATTTAACATGCTGGCAGTAGGAGGTATTCAGGGCGGTATCTTAACCATAGGGAAGTATTTATTTTGAAAAAAATTATATACTATTCTACTCTTTGAATTTCGCTTTTTGTCGGTGTTGGTCTCGTCGCAAGCTTTCTAGAAAAAAAAAGTATGCCCCAATCGGAAAATGGATGCAAAAGTTATGCTCATTTTAGGTTACATGTCTCCTTTTTCTTGTGCTTACATCCACGGTGTTCTGAACCTCGTTGTAAGCTTTCTAGAAAAAAAGGTATGCCCCGACAGGACAACGGATGCAAAAGTTATGCTCATTTTAGGTTATAGGTCTCATTTTTCATGAACTTACACCCACAGTGTGCTGAACCACGTGGACGAGGGATGTGGGTTACCTTTCATGGTTCCTTGTATACGCGTAAACTCGGTAGTCTAGGCACGGTTCATGATACGGTGGGCGAGTCCTCCACAGCGATGGAGTTTGACGTTGTATTGAATGTAACATGCAAGCAGTAGGAGGTACTCGGGGCGGTATCTCAATCATAGGGAAGTATTTATTTTTTATAAAATTATATAATATTCTACTCTTTGAATTTCGCTTTCTGTTGGTGTTGGCCTCACCGCAAGCTTTCTAGAATAAAAAAGTTTGCCCCTAACAGACAACAAACGCAAAAATTACGCTCGTTTTAGGTTATAGGTCTCATTTTTCATGTGCTTACACCCACGATGTGCTGAACCGCGTGGCCGAGGGATGTGGGTTACCTTCCATGGTTCCTTGTGTACCCATAAACTCAGTAGTCTAAGCGCAGTTCATGATACGGTGGACGAGTCCTCCACAATGATGGAGTTCGACACTGTATTGAATGTAACATGCTAGCAGTAGGAGGTACTCAGGGCTGTATCTCAACCATAGGGATGTATTTATTTTTTGTAAAATTATATACTGCTCTACTCTTTGAATTTCTCTTTTTGTCGGTCTTGGCCTCGCCGCAAGCTTTCTAGAAAAAAAGTATGCCCCTAACAAACAACGGATGCAAAAGTTACACTCGTTTTTGATTATAGGTCTCATTTTTCATGTGCTTATACCCACAGTGTGCTGAACCGCGTGGTCAAGGGATGTGGGTTACCTTCCATGGTTCCTTGTGTACCCATAAACTCGGTAGTCTAGGCGCAGTTCATGATACGGTAGGTGAGTTCTCCACCACGACGGAGTTCATTGCTGTATTGAATGTAACATGCTGGCAGTAGGAGGTATTCGGGGCGATATCTTAACTATAGGAAAGTATTTATTTTGAAAAAAATTATATACTATTCTACTCTTTGAATTTCGCTTTTTGTCGGTGTTCGCCTCGCCGCAAGCTTTCTAGAAAAAAAAGTATTCCCTGATCAGACAACGGATGCAAAAGTTATGCTCGTTTTACGATATAGGTCTCATTTTTCATGTGCTTACACCCACGGTGTGCTGAACCGCATGATTGAGGGATGCGGGTTACCTTCCATGGTTCCTTGTGTACCCATAAACTCGGTAGTCTAGGTGCGGCTAATGATACGGTGGGCTAGTCCTCCACCACGATGGAGTTTGACGCTGTATTGAATGTAACATGCGTGCAGTAGGAGGTATTCAGGGCAGTATCTTAACCATAGGAAAGTATTTATTTTGAGAAAAGTTATATACTATTCTCTCTTTGAATTTCGCTTATTGTCGGTGTTGGCCTTGCCGGAAGGTTTCTAGAAAAAAAAAGTATGCCCCAATAGGACAACGGATGCAAAAGTTATGCTCATTTTAGGTTATAGGTCTCATTTTATATGTGCTTACACCCACGGTGTGCTGAACCGCGTGGACAAGGGATGTGGGTTACCTTGCATTGTTCCTTGTATACTCGTAAACTCGGTAGTCTAGGTGCGGTTCATGATACGATGGGCGAGCCCTCCACAACGATGGAGTTTGACGTTGTATTGAATGTAACATGCTAGCAGTAGGAGGTACTTGGGGCGATATCTCAACCATAGGGAAGTATTTATTTTTTGTAAAATTATATACTATTCTACTCTCTGAATTCGCTTTATGTCGCTGTCGGCCTCGCCGCAAGCTTTCTAGAAGAAAAAGTATGCCCCTAATAGACAAAGGACGCAAAAGTTATGCTCATTTTAGGTTATATGTCTCATTTTTCATGTGTTTATACCCACGGTGTGCTGAACCGCGTGGCTGAGGCATGTGGGTTACCTTCCATGGTTCCTTGTGTACCCATAAACTCGGTAGTCTAGGCGCGGTTCATGATACGGTAGGCGAGTCCTCCACCATGACGGAGTTCGGTGCTGTATTTAATTTAACATGCTGGCAGTAGGAGGTATTCGGGTCGGTATCTTAACCATAGGGAAGTATTTATTTTGAAAAAAATTATATACTATTCTACTCTTTGAATTTCGCTTTTTGTCGGTGTTGGTCTCGTCGCAAGCTTTCTAGAAAAAAAAAGTATGCCCCAATCGGAAAATGGATGCAAAAGTTATGCTCATTTTAGGTTACATGTCTCCTTTTTCTTGTGCTTACATCCACGGTGTTCTGAACCTCGTTGTAAGCTTTCTAGAAAAAAAGGTATGCCCCGACAGGACAACGGATGCAAAAGTTATGCTCATTTTAGGTTATAGGTCTCATTTTTCATGAACTTACACCCACAGTGTGCTGAACCACGTGGACGAGGGATGTGGGTTACCTTTCATGGTTCCTTGTATACGCGTAAACTCGGTAGTCTAGGCACGGTTCATGATACGGTGGGCGAGTCCTCCACAGCGATGGAGTTTGACGTTGTATTGAATGTAACATGCAAGCAGTAGGAGGTACTCGGGGCGGTATCTCAATCATAGGGAAGTATTTATTTTTTATAAAATTATATAATATTCTACTCTTTGAATTTCGCTTTCTGTTGGTGTTGGCCTCACCGCAAGCTTTCTAGAAAAAAAAGTATGCCCCTAACAGACAACAAACGCAAAAGTTACGCTCGTTTTAGGTTATAGGTCTCATTTTTCATGTGCTTACACCCACGATGTGCTGAACCGCGTGGCCGAGGGATGTGGGTTACCTTCCATGGTTCCTTGTGTACCCATAAACTCAGTAGTCTAGGCGCAGTTCATGATACGGTGGACGAGTCCTCCATAGCGTTGGACTTCGACACTGTATTGAATATAACATGCTAGCAGTAGGAGGTACTCAGGGCTGTATCTCAACCATAGGGATGTATTTATTTTTTGTAAAATTATATACTATTCTACTCTTTGAATTTTGCTTTTTGTCGGTGTTGGCCTCGCCGCAAGTTTTCTAGAAAAAAAGTATGCCCCTAACAAACAACGGATGCAAAAGTTACACTCGTTTTTGGTTATAGGTCTCATTTTTCATGTGCTTATACCCACAGTGTGCTGAACCGCGTGGTCGAGGGATGTGGTTACCTTCCATGGTTCCTTGTGTACCCATAAACTTGGTAGTCTAGGCGCAGTTCATGATACGGTAGGCGAGTCCTCCACCACGATGGAGTTCATCGCTGTATTGAATGTAACATGCTGGCAGTAGGAGGTATTTGGGGCGATATCTTAACTATAGGAAAGTATTTATTTTGAAAAAAATTATATACTATTCTACTCTTTGAATTTCGCTTTTTGTCCGTGTTCATCTCGCCGCAAGCTTTCTAGAAAAAAAAAAGTATTCCCTGATCAGACAATGGATGCAAAAGTTATACTCGTTTTACGATATAGGTCTCATTTTTCATGTGCTTACAGCCACGGTGTGCTGAACCGCGTGGACAAGGGATGTGGGTTACCTTGCATGGTTCCTTGTATATCCGTAAACTCGGTAGTCTAGGTGCGGTTCATGATACGATGGGCGAGTCCTCCACAGCGATGGAGTTTGACGTTGTATTGAATGTAACATGCTAGCAGTAGGAGGTACTTGGGGCGGTATCTCAACCATAGGGAAGTATTTATTTTTTGTAAAATTATATACTATTCTACTCTCTGAATTCGCTTTATGTCGCTGTCGGCCTCGCCGCAAGCTTTCTAGAAGAAAAAGTATGCCCCTAATAGACAAAGGACGCAAAAGTTATGCTCATTTTAGGTTATATGTCTCATTTTTCATGTGTTTATACCCACGGTGTGCTGAACCGCGTGGCTGAGGCATGTGGGTTACCTTCCATGGTTCCTTGTGTACCCATAAACTCGGTAGTCTAGGCGCGGTTCATGATACGGTAGGCGAGTCCTCCACCATGACGGAGTTCGGTGCTGTATTTAATTTAACATGCTGGCAGTAGGAGGTATTCAGGGCGGTATCTTAACCATAGGGAAGTATTTATTTTGAAAAAAATTATATACTATTCTACTCTTTGAATTTCGCTTTTTGTCGGTGTTGGTCTCGTCACAAGCTTTCTAGAAAAAAAAAGTATGCCCCAATCGGAAAATGGATGCAAAAGTTATGCTCATTTTAGGTTACATGTCTCCTTTTTCTTGTGCTTACATCCACGGTGTTCTGAACCTCGTTGTAAGCTTTCTAGAAAAAAAGGTATGCCCCGACAGGACAACGGATGCAAAAGTTATGCTCATTTTAGGTTATAGGTCTCATTTTTCATGAACTTACACCCACAGTGTGCTGAACCACGTGGACGAGGGATGTGGGTTACCTTTCATGGTTCCTTGTATACGCGTAAACTCGGTAGTCTAGGCACGGTTCATGATACGGTGGGCGAGTCCTCCACAGCGATGGAGTTTGACGTTGTATTGAATGTAACATGCAAGCAGTAGGAGGTACTCGGGGCGGTATCTCAACCATAGCGAAGTATTTATTTTTTATAAAATTATATAATATTCTACTCTTTGAATTTCGCTTTCTGTTGGTGTTGGCCTCACCGTAAGCTTTCTAGAAAAAAAAGTATGCCCCTAACAGACAACAAACGCAAAAGTTACGCTCGTTTTAGGTTATAGGTCTCATTTTTCATGTGCTTACACCCACGATGTGCTGAACCGCGTGGCCGAGGGATGTGGGTTACCTTCCATGGTTCCTTGTGTACCCATAAACTCAGTAGTCTAGGCGCAGTTCATGATACGGTGGACGAGTCCTCCATAGCGTTGGACTTCGACACTGTATTGAATATAACATGCTAGCAGTAGGAGGTACTCAGGGCTGTATCTCAACCATAGGGATGTATTTATTTTTTGTAAAATTATATACTATTCTACTCTTTGAATTTCGCTTTTTGTCGGTGTTGGCCTCGCCGCAAGTTTTCTAGAAAAAAAGTATGCCCCTAACAAACAACGGATGCAAAAGTTACACTCGTTTTTGGTTATAGGTCTCATTTTTCATGTGCTTATACCCACAGTGTGCTGAACCGCATGGTCGAGGGATGTGGTTACCTTCCATGGTTCCTTGTGTACCCATAAACTTGGTAGTCTAGGCGCAGTTCATGATACGGTAGGCGAGTCCTCCACCACGATGGAGTTCATCGCTGTATTGAATGTAACATGCTGGCAGTAGGAGGTATTTGGGGCGATATCTTAACTATAGGAAAGTATTTATTTTGAAAAAAATTATATACTATTCTACTCTTTGAATTTCGCTTTTTGTCCGTGTTCATCTCGCCGCAAGCTTTCTAGAAAAAAAAAGTATTCCCTGATCAGACAATGGATGCAAAAGTTATGCTCGTTTTACGATATAGGTCTCATTTTTCATGTGCTTACAGCCACGGTGTGCTGAACCGCGTGGACAAGGGATGTGGGTTACCTTGCATGGTTCCTTGTATATCCGTAAACTCGGTAGTCTAGGTGCGGTTCATGATACGATGGGCGAGTCCTCCACAGCGATGGAGTTTGACGTTGTATTGAATGTAACATGCTAGCAGTAGGAGGTACTTGGGGCGGTATCTCAACCATAGGGAAGTATTTATTTTTTGTAAAATTATATACTATTCTACTCTTTGAATTTCACTTTATGTCGGTGTCGGCCTCACCGCATGCTTTCTAGAATGCTAATGAGGACATCACTCCTAAGGATACATGCAACACTCCTGCAATTCTGGACTTGCAAGGTCCAATGACTAGAGCTCGTGCACGACGACTAAATTTAGAGGTGAGCTCGTTCCTACATTCTTCATTATATGTCACTTTTGAGAATGGTTTGCTACCTAATGATTATATTGTAATTAGGAACCGTGGAGAGGATCAGGAGATGATGGGAGAAGGACATGGAGACGTGGAGGACCAGCAAGGACATGGAAGCCAAGGTGGAGGCCCAACCAAAACCGACTTCGAGTCTGTTTTGGATTTGGATGTTCTACATATGCACGGAAAGATAAGAAAAAGACCTTACCAATGCCACCGGTCTCATATCAAAATTCATCCGGAGTCATCGGGAATCGTCGAAACAAGAGAGAGTCTATAATATGTTTCGGTGTTGCGTCGCCTGTTTTTGGCCTTTGGGCTTTGAATCTAGTTGACCCCAATTAGGGGCACGTTCAGAGGGTCTTGCACGACCCTAGGGTCTTTGTATACAGCCGCCGCTGCACTATTAGGGTTCGGGTTTTGCTTAGATTATTCTGTTCATAACAGTTTCGCCGTCATCACGGTTTATGACACCCCAACTTCGTGAGATTCATAATACATCTGTAATTGTGTTGTCTTGTTCTTTGTTCTTGCTTGTGTTCTTGATTCGCAGGCAGGGATTAGCCTTCTCGGCAAGGTCAATCGTTTTAGGACGGTTGATAACCAGAGGAGACAACGTGCTGTGATTGCGAGGTTTAGAACGTGCTGTTCTGAAGCCGGATCGATTTGTGTGTCGCCTCCGACCAAATCAACGTATCTCGATCCTTTCGGAAGATCGGGAACCCTTGTCCAAATCAAGTGGTATCAGACCTTCAGGTGCACCGTCAGGTTCACACTACCCTTAATTAATTTTGTTTTTGTATTCATCCTATCATCCATAGAAAAGCCAAAAAAAAATTCCCCTAAGCCCATAACCACGTGTTTAGCCTTTGCATATTTCAATTTCAGAGTCCGTAGTGTTGAGTTTGTGCCCTAGTTCTTATTTAGTCGCTGGTTTAGTTTGTGTTTTTGTCATCAGTAGTGTTTCCCTTGCCACCCTAACCGCCATCCCCTTCACCATCCTTTGTTCTATCGGCTTTGTGTGCTAGGGTTGATTGATCGATACACCCACCCTAATCCCACCCTAAACCCACCTTCGAACACCTCAGACCAATCCCCACAAATTCCACTTTCCACTGCATCCACGCCGCCAAAAAAAAAATCTTACCCGATTCCAAACCCGACCCCTAACCCGAGTCGGGTTTCTGAAAAACCGACTCCGACCCCCCTTCGGTAAAACGGGCATAACTTTTCGCTCGGTTGTCTGTTTTGGCTGAAATTTTTACAGGAGATTCTTGACTCAATGTTGAGCATATCCCCAGTAGGCTGTGCCCTGTGTGCCCTTGTCAAAAAATTCAAAAAAAAATCGGGAAGATAAAGAAAAAATTGATTTAAGTTTAAACCCGACGTTTTCTATAACTTCAAGATTTTCTGTAGGCCACATCCTACCTCTATTTGAGCTGAAATTTTTTGTGGATTCTCCCCCATTGTTGGTAAGTTGGAGAAAAATATCAAAAAAATAAAATCAAAAAAAAAGAAATTTGGGATTTCTACTAGTGCTACATCTAGCCCCCTGAAATTTCTGGATTTGGCTGTTTTGCACTTAGCGCCCTGTTATCGCCTGTGTGCCTTTGTCTCCTTGTTTCTACTTTGCTATCACCACTGTTCTAGGACATACTTAGACCGACAGCTAGGGACAAGTTACTTGGGCACTTATTCAGCTTTACTATCTGTTTTTGATTTGTGTTCCACTCACATATATATATTTGGCCTTCCTAGCTCTACATCTTTCTTTTGAACAGCACATAGGTTCTTTTGTGACCCTTGCAGTCGTGGAACACACCTCCCTGGTATCCTTTGCTTTGCTTTTCAGAACTTTGCAAGAGCTTTATAAGGAGTTTCCTTTGGCTGTGTTGAGAGGCACCACTGCTTAGTTGTTTTGTAGGGATAACTATCACTGTTTGTTTCCTGTTTTGGTGTTTGTGATGGCCGGAAGTGACGACGGAGAGATGGCTTCCCCCTCACAATTTGCTGAGTGCGTGAGCCAAGAGCAGCTCCAGAACGCTTTGCAGGCTGCTCAGAGTGATTTGGCAGAGACGATCACCAGAGCAATTACTGATGCGGTCAGCAAGCTTCACATCGGAGAAAGCATCGAGCGGTTGGAGAAGCAGGTTTCTAAGTTAACCGATCAGGTTGTCGCGTTGGAGACCTCCCCCAAGACCAATGATATGAACACCAATAACCACGACGTTGATGACGTCCATGATGAAGACACGGTGTATAAGGCTGATGGCACCGTGGATAGGTAAGCTACAAGGACCGCAAGATTACGACGTCGTTTGCACCATAATACTCAAGGTATGGGTGGTTTCCATAACTACAATCGTCGTCCACACGGTAACTATGCTCCAGATGGCCCGTATGCTAAAATTAAGTTTTCAATTCCTTCATTTTCGGGTCAGTATGATGGTGATGTTTATCTTGATTGGGAGATGACTGTAGAACAAAAATTTAATGCCCACCTTGTTCCTGAACAACATAGAGTTAGACAAGCTACTAGTGAGTTTAAGGACTTTGCTATTGTTTGGTGGAGTGGTCTAGCTGCTAAAACTGATTTGCCTACTACTTGGGAAGAACATAAGGTAGCAATGCGTGATCGTTTTGTTCCTCCTTCTTTTTATAGAGAGATTCGTAATAAACTGCAGCTTTTAGAACAAGGAGATAAAACTGTTCAGGAGTACTTTAGTGAGCTTCAGAAGGGTTTGTTTCGTTGTGCCGTAGTTGAAAAAGTAGAGGATCAGATTTGTCACTTTTATTCTGGTTTACAAAAAGAAATTTAGGACATTCTTGATTATAAAGAATATTATACCCTCACCCAGTGTTTCCAGTATGCTATGCTTGCAGAGAAAGAATCACAGGGACTTTTCCATGCTTTTGAGGAGTACAGCAAGTCAAGGAACTCCTACCCCCCACGCTCGACGGGGACTTTGGGGCTGCCCAGGCCATCTTTCCGGCCGCCCCCACCAGCAGCTACCAAGGGAACTAGTGTTGTTTCTGCAGCCCCAAGATCAGCCCCTGCACCTTCTGTGCGCTCAGGTAAAACTTCTGTGCAGGTACCAGCTAGTAGTGCCTCCTCTATTGCTTCGACGGGGCGCACTACAGGGATTCAGTGCCACCGCTGCCATGGACTTGGTCATGTGCAGAAAGATTGTCCATGTAGGCGGGCATATGTGGCAACAGATGATGGCGGTTACATGAGCACCTCCGACGTGGAGGATGAGGAGGAGGACGTCGCTGCCACCAGCAGTGACCTTGTCCTTAGAGGCGGAGACACCACGGGATACATGAACATTATTGTTCAACGTGTCCTTAGTACTCAAGTTCATCAGCCCACGATGATGCAGCGCCACAACTTGTTCCAGATTTTCTTCATCATCAAGAACCGCCGAGCATGTGTCATCATTGATGGAGGGAGCTGCAATAACTTGGTGAGTTCTGATGTGATCAACAAGCTTGCTTTGACCACACGCCCACATCCACATCCGTACTACATTCAGTGGTTAAACGACTCTGGAAAAGCTAAGGTAATACAAACTTGCAGAGTTCCTTTTTCCATTGGTTCTTATGTGGATTCTGTTGATTGTGATGTTGTACCCATGCAAGCATGTTCACTTTTATTGGGTAGACCTTGGGAATTTGATAATGATGTTGTACACCATGGTAGAAGTAATAATTACACTTTTATGCATAAAGGAACTAAAATTACTTTGTTACCAATGACCCCTGCTGAAATTGTACAAGCTGATTTAGAAAGAGCTGCTAGTTTGAAAAATAAAGGTCCTGAAATTCAACAACCTATTAATTCTAATTCTACACCTAGTAATGTTAATGATTCTTCAAGTTCTAAGGGTGCTGGAATTAAATTACAAGGTCGTTCATGTCTTGCAACAAAATCTGAGCTTGCTAAAATTTCTGATAAAGATGATATTTGCTATTCTTTGATATGCAAAGAAGCTTTGTTTTCACTTAATGATATTCTTCTAGTGCTTTGTCTCCTGCTGTCACTAACCTTTTGCAGGAGTATGAGGATGTTTTTCCAGCTGAGATACCCCCGGGATTGCCACCTTTGAGAGGAATTGAGCATCAAATTGATTTTGATTCTGGGTGCTACTTTGCCAAACCGTGCTGCTTATAGGACCAACCCTGAGGAGACTAAGGAGATACACCGACAAGTTCAAGACCTTTTGGATCATGGGTATGTTCGTCAATCACTTAGTCCTTGTGTTGTCCCTGTACTTTTGGTTCCTAAGAAAGATGGTACTTGGCGTATGTGTGTAGATTGTAGAGCCATTAATAATATTACTATTAGCTATCATCATCCTATTCCTAGGCTAGACGACATGCTTAATGAGTTATGTGGTGCTATAATTTTCACTAAAATTGATTTGCGTAGTGGCTACCATCAAATTAGAATGAAACTTGGAGACGAATGGAAAACAGCTTTCAAAACCAAATTTGGATTATATGAGTGGTTAGTAATGCCTTTTGGTTTAACTAATGCACCTAGTACTTTCATGCGCTTGATGAATGAGGTTTTAAGAGCTTTCATTGGCAAATTTGTGGTAGTTTACTTTGATGATATATTGATTTATAGCAAATCTATAGATGAACATATGCATCATTTGCGTGCTGTTTTTGATGCTTTACGAGATGCACGTTTATTTGGTAACCTTGAGAAGTGCACCTTTTGCACGGATCGAGTCTCTTTTCTTGGCTATGTTGTGACTCCACAGGGAATTGAGGTGGATGAGGTGAAGATTGAAGCCATAAAGAGCTGGCCTGTACCAAAAACTATCACACGGGTGAGGAGTTTTCTTGGTCCTGCAGGTTTCTACCGCCGCTTTGTCAAAGATTTCAGCACCATTGCTGCACCTTTGCATGAGTTGACAAAGAAGGGCGTTGATTTCCATTGGGGTAAGGTACATCATGAGTCTTTTGATGCTTTGAAGGATAAACTTACACATGCACCATTGCTGCACTTACCTAATTTTGATAAGATTTTTGAGCTTGAATGTGATGCTAGTGGTATAGGCATTGGTGGTGTTTTGATGCAAGATGTTGCATACTTTAGTAAGAAAATTGTTGGGCCTGTTTTGAATTACTCCACGTATGATAAGGAATTGTATGCACTTATACGTTGTTTGGAGACGTGGCGTCATTATTTGTTGCCCAAAGAATTTGTTATTCATTCTGATCATGAATCACTTAAGTATATTCGTTCTCAATGTAATTTGAACCGTAGACATGCTAAATGGATTGAGTTTATTGAGTCTTTTCCTTACATTATTAAACATAAGAAAGGGAAGGATTAATGTGATCGCTGATGCTTTATCTAGGCGCTATACTTTATAGTCTCAACTTGATTGTATAATTTTTGGACTTGAGGCAATTAAAGAACAATATGCTGCTGATGTTGATTTTAAAGATGTATTGCTGCATTATAAAGAAGGTTGTGCATGGAACAAATTTGTGTTGACTGATGGCTTCTTGTTTAGAGCTAACCGCATATGCATTCCAGTTGGTTTCGTTCGTCTTTTGTTGTTACAGGAGGCGCATGGAGGTGGATTGATGGGTCATTTTGGTGCCAAGAAGACGGAGGATATTTTGGCCACACACTTCTTTTGGCTAAGGATGAGGAAAGATGTTGAGCGTTTTGTTGCTCGCTGCACTACATGTCAAAAAGCTAAGTCTCGCTTGAATCCACATGGTTTATACATGCCACTTCCTGTTCCTTCTATTCCTTGGGCGGATATTTCTATGGACTTTGTTTTAGGACTGCCTAGGACTAAGAGGGGGAGTGATAGTATTTTTGTTGTTGTGGATAGATTTTCTAAGATGGCACACTTTATACCATGTCATAAGACTGATGATGCTAGTTATATTGCTGACCTCTTTTTCAAAGAAATTGTACGTTTGCATGATATGCGTTCTACTATTGTTTCAGATCGTGATGCAAAATTCTTGAGTCACTTTTGGCGCACGCTTTGGAATAAGTTGGGTACAAAGTTGTTGTTTTCTACCACTTGTCACCCACAAACTGATGGACAAACTGAGGTGGTGAACCGCACTTTGGGTACTATGTTGAGAGCTATTTTGAAGAAAAATTTGAAGCAATGGGAAGAATGTTTGCCTCATGTTGAGTTTGCATATAATCGGGCAACACATTCTACTACCAAGGTAAGTCCTTTCAAGGTAGTGTACGGTTTTGATCCTCGTACTCCACTTGATATACTTCCTTTACCCATTCATGAGAGAGTTCATGTTGATGCTACGGAGCATGCTGAATTTATTTTAAAAATGCATGAGACCACTAGACTTAACATTGAAAAGATGAATGAAAAGTATAAAATTGCTGGTAGTAAAGGTAGAAAAGAAGTAAAACTTGATGTAGGAGTTTTAGTATGGTTACACTTGAGAAAGGATAGATTTCCAGATTTGAGAAAGTCTAATTTAATGCCTAGAGCTGATGGTCCTTTCAAAATAATTGAGAAGATTAATGATAATGCATACAAACTTGAGTTGCCTCCCGAGTTCGGGGTTAGTCCTACTTTTAACATTCCAGATTTGAAACCATACTTGGAAGAAGAGAATGAGCTTGAGTCGCGGATGACTCCACTTCAAGAGGGGGAGGATGATGAGGACATCACTCCTAAGGATACATGCAACACTCCTCCAATTCTGGACTTGCAAGGTCCAATGACTAGAGCTCGTGCACGACGACTAAATTTAGAGGTGAGCTCGTTCCTACATTCTTCATTATATGTCACTTTTGAGAATGGTTTGCTACCTAATGATTATATTGTAATTAGGAATTATGGAGAGGATCAGGAGATGATGGGAGAAGGACTTGGAGACGTGGAGGACCAGCAAGGACGTGGAAGCCAAGGTGGAGGCCCAACCAAAACTGACTTCGAGTCTGTTTTGATGCTCAGGACCAGTCTGCACTAAAACGGAGGCCCAGGACGCATACGGACTCGGATATGGATGTTCTACATATGCACGGAAAGATAAGAAGAAGACCTTTCCAATTCCACCGGTCTCATATCAAAATTCATGCGGAGTCCAGAATCTGTTTCGATGCTGCATCACCTGTTTTTGGCCTTTGGGCTTTGTAGCTAGTTGAGCCCAATTAGGGGCGCGTCCAGAGGGTCTTGCACGACCCTAGTGTCTTTATATACAGCCGCCGCTGCACTATTAGGGTTCAGGTTTTGCTTAGATTACTCTGTTCATAACAGTTTCGCCATCATCACGGTTTGTGAGACCCCAACTTCGTGAGATTCAAAATACATCTGCAATTGTGTTGCCTTCTTCTTTGTTCTTGCTTGTGTTCTTGATTCGCAGGCAGGGATTAGCTTTCTCGGCGAGGTCAATCGTATTAGGACGGTTGATAACCAGAGGAGACGATGTGCTATGATTGCGGAGTTTTGAACGTGCTGTTCTGAAGCCGGATCGATTTGTGTGTCGCCTCCAACCAAATCAACGTATCTCGAACCTTTCAGAAGATCGGGAACTCTTGTCCACATCATATGCCCCTAACAAACAACGGATGCAAAAGTTACACTCGTTTTTGGTTATAGGTCTCATTTTTCATGTGCTTATACCCACAGTGTGCTGAACCGCGTGGCCGAGGGATGTGGGTTACCTTCCATGGTTCTTTGTGTACCCGTAAACTTGATAGTCTAGGCGCAGTTCATGATACGGTAGGCGAGTCCTCCACCACGACGAAGTTCATCGCTATATTGAATGTAACATGCTGGCAGTCGGAGGTATTCGGGGCGATATCTTAACTATAGGAAAGTATTTATTTTGAAAAAAATTATATACTATTCTACTCTTTGAATTTCACTTTTTTTGGTGTTGGCCTCGTCGCAAGCTTTCTAGAAAAAAAAAGTATGCCCTGATCAGACAACGGATGCAAAAGTTATGCTCGTTTTAGGATATAGGTCTCATTTTTCATGTGCTTACACCCACGGTGTGCTGAACCGCATAGCTGAGGGATGCGGGTTACCTTCCATGGTTCCTTGTGTACCCATAAACTCGGTAGTCTAGGTGTGGTTCATGATACGGTGGGCAAGTCCTCCATAGCGATGGAGTTCGACGCTGTATTGAATGTAACATGCTTGCAGTAGGAGGTATTTGGGGCAGTATCTTAACCATAGGAAAGTATTTATTTTTTGTAAAATTATACACTATTCTACTCTTTGAATTTTGCTTTCTGTCGGTGTTGGCCTTGCCACAAGCTTTCTAGAAAAAAAGTATGCCCCTAACAGACAACGGACGCAAAAGTAACGGTCGTTTTGGATTATAGGTCTTATTTTTTATGTGCTTACACCCACGGTGTGCTGAACCACGTGGCCGAGGGATGTGGGTTACCTTCCATGGTTCCTTGTGTCCCCATAAACTCGGTAGTCTAGGCGCGGTTCATGATACGATAGCCAAGTCCTCCACCACGATGGAGTTCGACGCTGTATTGAATGTAACATGCTGGCACTAGGAGGTATTCGGGGTGGTATCTTAACCATAGGGAAATATTTATTTCAAAAAAATTATATACTATTCTACTCTTTGAATTTCGATTTTTGTCGATGTTGGCCTCGTCGCAAGCTTTCTAGAAAAAAAAGTATGCCCCGATCGGACAACGAAAGCAAAAGTTATGCTCGTTTTAGGTTATAGGTCTTATTTTTCATGTGCTTACACCCACGTTGTGCTGAACCGCGTGGCCGAGGGATGTGGGTTACCTTCCATGGTTCCTTGTATACCCGTAAACTCGGTAGCCTAGGCGTGGTTCATGATATGGTGGGCAAGTCCTCCACAGCGATGGAGTTCGACGTTGTATTGAATGTAACATGCTAGCAGTAGGAGGTACTCTGGGTGGTATCTCAACCATATGGAAGTATTTACTTTTTGTAAAATTATATACTATCTACTCTTTGAATTTCGTTTTCTGTCGGTGTTGGCCTCGCCGCAAGCTTTCAAGAAAAAAAGTATGCCCTAACAGACAACGGACGCAAAAGTTACGCTCATTTTAGGTCATAGGTCTCATTTTTCAAGTGCTTATACCCACGGTGTGCTGAACCGCGTGGCCGAGGAATGTGGGTTACCTTCCGTGGTTCCTTGTGTACCCATAAACTCGGTAGTCTAGGCGCAGTGCATGATACGGTAGGCGAGTCCTCCACCACGACGGAGGTCGTCGCTGTATTGAATGTAACATGCTAGCAGTAGGAGATATTCGGGGTGGTATCTTAACTATAGGGAAGTATTTATTTTGAAAAAATTATATACTATTCTACTCTTTGAATTTCGCTTTTTGTCGGTGTTGGCCTCGCTGTAAGCATTCTAGAAAAAAAAAAGTATGCCCCGATCGGACAATGGATGCAAATGTTATGCTCGTTTTAGGTTATAGGTCTCAATTTTCATGTACTTACACCCAAGGTGTGCTGAACCACGTGGCCGAGGTATGTGGGTTACCTTCCATGGTTCCTTGTGTACCCATAAACTCGGTAGTCTAGGCGCGGTTCATGATACGGTGGGCGAGTCCTCCACAGCGATGGAGTTTATCGCTGTATTGAATGTAAGATGCTAGCAGTAGGAGGTACTCAAAGCTATATCTCAACCATAGGGATGTATTTATTTTTTGTAAAATTATATACTATTCTACTCTTTGAATTTCGATTTTTGTCGGTGTTGGCCTCGCCGCAAGCTTTCTAGAAAAAAAAAGTATGCCCCTATCGGACAACGGATGCAAAAGTTATGCTCGTTTTAGGTTATAGGTCTCATTTTTCATGTGCTTACACCCACGGTATGCTGAACCACATGGCCGAGGGATGTGGGTTACCTTCCATGGTTCCTTGTGTACCCACAAACTCGGTAGTCTAGGTGCGGTTCATGATACGGTAGGCATGTCCTCCACCATGATGGAGTTTGACGCTGTATTGAATGTAACATGCTGGCAGTAGGAGGTATTCGGGGCGGTATCTTAACCATAGGAATGTATTTGTTTTGAAAAAAATTATATATTATTCTACTCTTTGAATTTCGCTTATTGTCGGTGTTGGCCTCACCGCAAGCATTCTAGAAAAAGAAGTATGCCCTGATCAGACAACAGATGCAAAAGTTATGCTCATTTTAGGTTATAGGTCTTATTTTTCATGTGCTTAAACCCACGGTGTGCTGAACCGCATGGCCGAGGGATGTGGGTTACCTTCCATGGTTCCTTGTATACCCGTAAACTCGGTAGCCTAGGCGCGGTTCATGATACGGTGGGTGAGTCCTCCACTGCGATGGAGTTCGACGTTGTATTGAATGTAACATGCTAGCAGTAGGAGGTACACGGGGCGGTATCTCAACCATAGGGAAGTATTTATTTTTTGTAAAATTATATACTATTCTACTCTTTGAATTTTGCTTTCTATCGGTGTTGGTCTTGCCACAAGCTTTCTAGAAAAAAAGTATGCCCCTAACAGACAACGGACGCAAAAGTTACGCTCGTTTTAGGTTATAGGTCTCATTTTTCATGTGCTTACAACCACGGTGTGCTGAACCACGTGGCCGAGGGATGTGGGTTACCTTCCATGGTTCCTTGTGTACCCATAAACTCGGTAGTCTAGGAGCGGTTCATGATACGGTGGGCGAGTCCTCCACAGCGATGGAGTTCGTCGCTATATTGAATGTAACATGCTAGCAGTAGGAGGTACTCAAGGCTATATCTCAACCATAGGGATGTATTTATTTTTTGTAAAATTATATACTATTCTACTCTTTGAATTTCGATTTTTGTCGGTGTTGGCCTCGCCGCAAGCTTTCTAGAAAAAAAAAGTATGCCCCTATCGGACAACAGATGCAAAAGTTATGCTCGTTTTAGGTTATAGGTCTCATTTTTCATGTGCTTACACCCACGGTATGCTGAACCACGTGGCCGAGGGATGTGGGTTACCTTCCATGGTTCCTTGTGTACCCACAAACTCGGTGGTCTAGGTGCGGTTCATGATACGGTAGGCAAGTCCTCCACCATGATGGAGTTCGACGCTGTATTGAATGTAACATGCTGGCAGTAGGAGGTATTCGGGGCGGTATCTTAACCATAGGAATGTATTTGTTTTGAAAAAAAATTATATATTATTCTACTCTTTGAATTTCGCTTATTGTCGGTGTTGGCCTCACCGCAAGCATTCTAGAAAAAAGAAGTATGCCCCGATCAGACAACAGATGCAAAAGTTAAGCTCATTTTAGGTTATAGGTCTTATTTTTCATGTGCTTACACCCACGGTGTGCTGAACCGCGTGGCCGAGGGATGTGGGTTACCTTCCATTGTTCCTTGTATACCCGTAAACTCGGTAGCCTAGGCGCGGTTCATGATACGGTGGGCGAGTCCTCCACTGCGATGGAGTTCGACGTTGTATTGAATGTAACATGCTAGCAGTAGGAGGTACACGGGGCGGTATCTCAACCATAGGGAAGTATTTATTTTTTGTAAAATTATATACTATTCTACTCTTTGAATTTTGCTTTCTATCGGTGTTGGTCTTGCCACAAGCTTTCTAGAAAAAAAGTATGCCCCTAACAGACAACGAACGCAAAAGTTACGCTCGTTTTAGGTTATAGGTCTCATTTTTCATGTGCTTACAACCACGGTGTGCTGAACCACGTGGCCGAGGGATGTGGGTTACCTTCCATGGTTCCTTGTGTACCCATAAACTCGGTAGTCTAGGAGCGGTTCATGATACGGTGGGCGAGTCCTCCACAGCGATGGAGTTCGTCGCTATATTGAATGTAACATGCTAGCAGTAGGAGGTACTCAAGGCTATATCTCAACCATAGGGATGTATTTATTTTTTGTAAAATTATATACTATTCTACTCTTTGAATTTCGATTTTTGTCGGTGTTGGCCTCGCCGCAAGCTTTCTAGAAAAAAAAAAGTATGCCCCTATCGGACAACAGATGCAAAAGTTATGCTCGTTTTAGGTTATAGGTCTCATTTTTCATGTGCTTACACCCACGGTATGCTGAACCACGTGGCCGAGGGATGTGGGTTACCTTCCATGGTTCCTTGTGTACCCACAAACTCGGTGGTCTAGGTGCGGTTCATGATACGGTAGGCAAGTCCTCCACCATGATGGAGTTCGACGCTGTATTGAATGTAACATGCTGGCAGTAGGAGGTATTCGGGGCGGTATCTTAACCATAGGAATGTATTTGTTTTGAAAAAAAATTATATATTATTCTACTCTTTGAATTTCGCTTATTGTCGGTGTTGGCCTCACCGCAAGCATTCTAGAAAAAAGAAGTATGCCCCGATCAGACAACAGATGCAAAAGTTAAGCTCATTTTAGGTTATAGGTCTTATTTTTCATGTGCTTACACCCACGGTGTGCTGAACCGCATGGCCGAGGGATGTGGGTTACCTTCCATTGTTCCTTGTATACCCGTAAACTCGGTAGCCTAGGCGCGGTTCATGATACGGTGGGCGAGTCCTCCACTGCGATGGAGTTCGACGTTGTATTGAATGTAACATGCTAGCAGTAGGAGGTACACGGGGCGGTATCTCAACCATAGGGAAGTATTTATTTTTTGTAAAATTATATACTATTCTACTCTTTGAATTTTGCTTTCTATCGGTGTTGGTCTTGCCACAAGCTTTCTAGAAAAAAAGTATGCCCCTAACAGACAACGGACGCAAAAGTTACGCTCGTTTTAGGTTATAGGTCTCATTTTTCATGTGCTTACAACCACGGTGTGCTGAACCACGTGGCCGAGGGATGTGGGTTACCTTCCATGGTTCCTTTTGTACCCATAAACTCGGTAGTCTAGGAGCGGTTCATGATACGGTGGGCGAGTCCTCCACAGCGATGGAGTTCGTCGCTGTATTGAATGTAACATGCTAGCAGTAGGAGGTACTCAAGGCTATATCTCAACCATAGGGATGTATTTATTTTTTGTAAAATTATATACTATTCTACTCTTTGAATTTCGATATTTGTCGATGTTGGCATTGCCGCAAGCTTTCTATCAAAAAAAAGTATGCCCCTATCGGACAACGGATGCAAAAGTTATGCTCGTTTTAGGTTATATGTCTCATTTTTCATGTGCTTACACCCACGGTGTGATGAACCGCGTGGCCGAGGGATGTGCGTTACCTTCCATGGTTCCTTGTGTACCCATAAACTCGGTAGTCTAGGCGCGGTTCATGATACGGTAGGCGAGTCCTCCACAGCAATGGAGTTCGTCACTGTATTGAATGTAACATGCTAGCAGTAGGAGGTACTCAAGGCTATATCTCAACCATAGGGATGTATTTATTTTTTGTAAAATTATATACTATTCTACTCTTTGAATTTTGATTTTTATCGGTGTTGGCGTCGCTGCAAGCTTTCTAGAAAAAAAAGTATGCCCCTATCGGACAACGGATGCAAAAGTTATGCTCGTTTTAGGTTATAGGTCTCATTTTTCAAGTGCTTACACCCACGGTGTGCTGAACCACGTGGCCGAGGGATGTGGGTTACCTTCCATGGTTCCTTGTGTACCCATAAACTCGGTAGTCTAGGCGCGGTTCATGATACAGTAGGCAAGTCCTCCACCACGATGGAGTTCGACGCTGTATTAAATGTAACATCCTGGCAGTAGGAGGTATTCGGGGTGGTATCTTAACCATAGGAATGTATTTATTTTGAAAAAAATTATATACTATTCTACTCTTTGAATTTCTCTTATTGTCGGTGTTGGCCTCACCACAAGCTTTTTAGAAAAAAGAAGTATGCCTCGATCAGACAACGGATGTAAAAGTTATGCTCATTTTAGGTTATAGGTCTTATTTTTCATGTGCTTACACCCACGGTGTGCTGAACCACGTGGCCGAGGGATGTGGGTTACCTTCCATGGTTCCTTGTATACCCATAAACTCGGTAGTCTAGGCGCGGTTCATGATACGGTAGGCGAGTCCTCCACCACGACGGAGGTCGTCGCTGTATTGAATGTAACATGCTAGCAGTAGGAGATACTCGGGGTGGTATCTTAACTATGAGGAAGTATTTATTTTGAAAAAATTATATACTATTCTACTCTTTGAATTTCGCTTTCTGTCGGTGTTGGCCTCACCGCAAGCTTTCTAGAAAAAAAAGTATGCCCCGATCGGACAATGGATGCAAAAGTTATGCTCATTTTAGGTTATAGGTCTCAATTTTCATGTGCTTACACCCACGGTGTGTTGAACCACATGGCTGAGGGATGTGGGTTACCTTCCATAGTTCCTTGTATAACCATAAACTCAGTAGCCTAGGCGCGGTTCATGATACGGTGGGCGAGTCCTCCACAGTGATGGAGTTGGACGTTGTATTGAATGTAACATGCTAGCAGTAGGAGGTACTCGGGGCGGTATCTTAACTATAGGAAAGTATTTATTTTGAAAAAAAATTATATACTATTCTACTCTTTGAATTTCACTTATTGTCGATGTTGGCCTCGCCGCAAGCTTTCTAGAAAAAACGTATGCCCCGATAGGACAACGGATGCAAAAGTTATGCTCGTTTCAGGTTATAGGTCTCATTTTTCATGTGCTTACACCCACGGTGTCCTGAATCACGTGGCCGAGGAATGCGGGTTTCCTTCCATGGTTCCTTGTGTACCCATAATCTCGGTAGCCTAGGCGCAGTTCATGATACGGTGGGCGAGTCCTCCACAGCGATGGAGTTCGATGCTGTATTGAATATAATATGCTTGCAGTAGGAGGTACTCAGGGCTGTATCTCAACCATATGGAAGTATTTATTTTTTATAAAATTATATACTATTCAACTCTTTGAATTTCGCTTTCTGTCGGTGTTGGCCTCACCGCAAGCTTTCTAGAAAAAAAGTATGCCCTAACAGACAACGGACGCAAAAGTTACGCTCGTTTTAGGTCATAGGTCTCATTTTTCAAGTGCTTATACCCACGGTGTGCTAAACCGCGTGGCCGAGGGATGTGGGTTACCTTACATGGTTCCTTGTGTACCCATAAACTCGGTAGTCTAGGTGCGGTTCATGATATGGTGGGCGAGTCCTCCACCATGATGGAGTTCGACGCTGTATTGAATGTAACATGCTAGCAGTAGGAGGTATTCGGGGCGGTATCTTAACTATAGGAAAGTATTTATTTTGAAAAAATTATATACTATTCTACTCTTTGAATTTCACTTTTTGTCAATGTTGGCCTCGCCGCAAGCTTTCTAGAAAAAAAAAGTATCCCCCGATCGGACAACGGATGCAAAAGTTATGCTTGTTTTAGGTTATAGGTCTCATTTTTCATGTGCTTACACCCACGGTGTGCTGAACCACGTGGCCGAGGGATGTGGGTTACCTTCCATGGTTCCTTGTATACCCATAAACTCGGTAGTCTAGGCGCGGTTCATGATACGGTAGGCGAGTCCTCCACCACGACGGAGGTCGTCCGCTGTATTGAATGTAACATGCTAGCAGTAGGAGATACTCGGGGTGGTATCTTAACTATGAGGAAGTATTTATTTTGAAAAAATTATATACTATTCTACTCTTTGAATTTCGCTTTCTGTCGGTGTTGGCCTCACCGCAAGCTTTCTAGAAAAAAAAGTATGCCCCGATCGGACAATGGATGCAAAAGTTATGCTCATTTTAGGTTATAGGTCTCAATTTTCATGTGCTTACACCCACGGTGTGTTGAACCACATGGCTGAGGGATGTGGGTTACCTTCATAGTTCCTTGTATAACCATAAACTCAGTAGCCTAGGCGCGGTTCATGATACGGTGGGCGAGTCCTCCACAGTGATGGAGTTGGACGTTGTATTGAATGTAAGATGCTAGCCGTAGGAGGTACTCAGGACTGTATCTCAACCATAGGTATGTATTTATTTTTTGTAAAATTATATACTATTCTACTCTTTGAATTTTGCTTTCTATCGGTGTTGGTCCTAGCCGCAAGCTTTCTAGAAAAAAAAGTATGCCCCTACAGGACAACGGATGCAAAAGTTACTGCTCGTTTTAGGTTATAGGTCTCATTTTTCATGTGCTTACACCCACGGTGTGCTGAACCGCGTGGCCGAGGAATGTGGGTTACCTTCCATGGTTCCTTGTATACCCGTAAACTCGGTAGCCTAGGCGCGGTTCATGATACGGTGGGCGAGTCCTCCACAGCGATGGAGTTCGATGCTGTATTGAATATAATATGCTTGCAGTAGGAGGTACTCAGGGCTGTATCTCAACCATATGGAAGTATTTATTTTTTATAAAATTATATACTATTCAACTCTTTGAATTTCGCTTTCTGTCGGTGTTGGCCTCACCGCAAGCTTTCTAGAAAAAAAGTATGCCCTAACAGACAACGGACGCAAAAGTTACGCTCGTTTTAGGTCATAGGTCTCATTTTTCAAGTGCTTATACCCACGGTGTGCTAAACCGCGTGGCCGAGGGATGTGGGTTACCTTACATGGTTCCTTGTGTACCCATAAACTCGGTAGTCTAGGCGCGGTTCATGATATGGTGGGCGAGTCCTCCACCATGATGGAGTTCGACGCTGTATTGAATGTAACATGCTAGCAGTAGGAGGTATTCGGAGCGGTATCTTAACTATAGGAAAGTATTTATTTTGAAAAAATTATATACTATTCTACTCTTTGAATTTCACTTTTTGTCAATGTTGGCCTCGCCGCAAGCTTTCTAGAAAAAAAAAGTATCCCCCGATCGGACAACGGATGCAAAAGTTATGCTCGTTTTAGGTTATAGGTCTCATTTTTCATGTGCTTACACCCACGGTGTGCTGAACCACGTGGCCTAGGGATGCGGGTTGCCTTCCATGGTTCCTTGTGTACCCATAAACTCGGTAGTCTAGGCGTGGTTCATGATAAGGTGGGTGAGTCCTCCACAACGATGGAGTTCGACGTTGTATTGAATGTAACATGCTGGCAGTAGGAGGTATTCTGGGCGGTATCTTAACCACAAGAAAGTATTTATTTTGAAAAAAATTATATACTATTCTACTCTTTAAATTTTGCTTATTGTTGGTGTTGGCCTCGCCGCAAGCTTTCTAGAAAAAAAGTATGCCCCGCTAGGAACACAGATGCAAAAGTTATGCTCGTTTTTGGTTATAGGCCTCATTTTTCATGTGCTTACACCCACAGTGTGCTGAACCGCGTGGATGAGGGATGTGGGTTACCTTCCATGGTTCCTTCTATACCCGTAAACTAGCGAGTCTAGGCGCGGTTCATTATACGGTGGGCGAGTCCTCCACAGCGATGGAGTTCGACGTTGTATTGAATGTAACATGCAACCAGTAGGAGGTACTCGGGGCGGTATCTCAACCATAGGGAAGTATTTATTTTTTGTAAAATTATATACTATTCTACTCTTTGAATTTCACTTTCTATCGGTGTTGGCCTCACCGCATGCTTTCTAGGAAAAAAGTATGCCCCTAACAGACAACGGACGCAAAAATTACGCTCATTTTAGGTTATAGGTCTCATTTTTCATGTCCTTACACCCACGATGTGCTGAACCGCGTGGCCGAGGGATGTAGGTTACCTTCCATGGTTCCTTGTGTACCCATGAACTCGGTAGTATAGGCACAGTTCATGATACGGCGGGCGAGTCCTCCACAGCGATGGAGTTCGACGTTGTATTGAATGTAAGATGCTAGCCGTAGGAGGTACTCAGGACTGTATCTCAACCATAGGTATGTATTTATTTTTTGTAAAATTATATACTATTCTACTCTTTGAATTTTGCTTTTTGTCGGTGTTGGTCTAGCTGCAAGCTTTATAGAAAAAAAAAAGTATGCCCCGATCGGACAACAGATGCAAAAGTTATGCTCATTTTAGGTTATAGGTCTCATTTTTCATGTGCTTACACCCACGGTGTGCTGAACCGCGTGGCCGAGGAATGTGGGTTACCTTCCATGGTTCCTTGTATACCCGTAAACTCGGTAGCCTAGGCGCGGTTCATGATACGGTGGGCGAGTCCTCCACAGCGATGGAGTTCGACGTTGTATTGAATGTAACAAGCTAGCAGTAGGAGGTACTCTGGGCGGTATCTCAACCATATGGAAATATTTATTTTTTGTAACATTATATACTATTCTACTCTTTGAATTTCATTTTCTATCGGTGTTGGCCTTGCTGCAAGCTTTCTAGAAAAAAAGTATGCCCTAACAGACAACAGACGCAAAAGTTACACTCGTTTTAGGTCATAGGTCTCATTTTTCAAGTGCTTATACCCACGGTGTGCTGAACCGCGTGGCCGAGGGATGTGGGTTACGTTACATGGTTCCTTGTGTACCCATAAACTCGGTAGTCTAGGCGCGGTTCATGATATGGTGGGCGAGTCCTCCACCATGATGGAGTTCGACGCTGTATTGAATGTAACATGCTGGCAGTAGGAGGTATTCGGGGTGGTATCTTAACTATAGGAAAGTATTTTTTGAAAAAAATTATATACAATTCTACTCTTTGAATTTCGCTTATTGTCGATGTTGGCCTCGCCGCAAGCTTTCTAGAAAAAACGTGTGCCCCGATAGGACAACAGATGCAAAAGTTATGCTCGTTTTAGGTTATAGGTCTCATTTTTCATGTGCTTACACCCACAGTGTGCTGAACCGCGTGGATGAGGGATGTGGGTTACCTTCCATGGTTCCTTGTATACCCGTAAACTCGGTAGTCTAGGCGCGGTTCATGATACGGTGGGCAGGTCCTCCACAGCGATGGAGTTTGACGTTGTATTGAATGTAACATGCAAGCAGTAGGAGGTACTCGGGGTGGTATCTCAACCATATGGAAGTATTTATTTTTTATAAAATTATATACTATTCTACTCTTTGAATTTTGCTTTCTGTCAGTGTTGGCCTCACCGCAAGCTTTCTAGAAAAAAAGTATGCCCTAACAGACAACAGGACGCAAAAGTTACGCTCGTTTAGGTCATAGGTCTCATTTTTCAAGTGCTTATACCCACGGTGTGCTGAACCGCGTGGCCGAGGGATGTGGGTTACCGTTACATGGTTCCTTGTGTACCCATAAACTCGGTAGTCTAGGCGCGGTTCATGATATGGTGGGCGAGTCCTCCACCATGATGGAGTTCGATGCTGTATTGAATGTAACATGCTGGCAGTAGGAGGTATTCGGGGCGGTATCTTAACTATAGGAAAGTATTTATTTTGAAAAAAATTATATACAATTCTACTCTTTGAATTTCGCTTATTGTCGATGTTGGCCTCGCCGCAAGCTTTCTAGAAAAAACGTATGCCCCGATAGGACAACAGATGCAAAAGTTATGCTCGTTTTAGGTTATAGGTCTCATTTTTCATGTGCTTACACCCACAGTGTGCTGAACCGCGTGGACTGAGGGATGTGGGTTACCTTCCATGGTTCCTTGTATACCCGTAAACTCGGTAGTCTAGGCGCGGTTCATGATACGGTGGGCAGGTCCTCCACAGCGATGGAGTTTGACGTTGTATTGAATGTAACATGCAAGCAGTAGGAGGTACTCGGGGTGGTATCTCAACCATATGGAAGTATTTATTTTTTATAAAATTATATACTATTCTACTCTTTGAATTTCGCTTTCTGTCAGTGTTGGCCTCACCGCAAGCTTTCTAGAAAAAAAGTGTTCCCTAACAGACAACGGACGCAAAAGTTACGCTCGTTCTAGGTCATAGGTCTCATTTTTCAAGTGCTTATACCCACGGTGTGCTGAAACGCATGGCCGAGGGATGTGGGTTACGTTACATGGTTCCTTGTGTACCCATAAACTCGGTAGTCTAGGCGCGGTTCATAATATGGTGGGCGAGTCCTCCACCATGATGGAGTTCGATGCTGTATTGAATGTAACATGCTGGCAGTAGGAGGTATTCGGGGCGGTATCTTAACTATAGGAAAGTATATTTTTTGAAAAAAATTATATACAATTCTACTCTTTGAATTTCACTTATTGTCGATGTTGGCCTCGCCGCAAGCTTTCTAGAAAAAAACGTATGCCCCGATAGGACAACAGATGCAAAAGTTATGCTCGTTTTAGGTTATAGGTCTCATTTTTCATGTGCTTACACCCACAGTGTGCTGAACTACGTGGACGAGGGATGTGGGTTACCTTCCATGGTTCCTTGTATACCCGTAAACTCGGTAGTCTAGGCACGGTTCATGATACGGTGGGCAAGTCCTCCACCGCGATGGAGTTTGTTGTTGTATTGGATGTAGCATGCAAGCAGTAGGAGGTACTCGAGGTGGTATCTCAACCATATGGAAGTATTTATTTTTCATAAATTATATTCTATTCTACTCTTTGAATTTCGCTTTCTGTCGGTGTTGGCCTCACCGCAAGCTTTCTAGAAAAAAAGTATGCCCCTAACAGACAACAGACTGCAAAAGTTACGCTCATTTTAGGTTATAGGTCTCACTTTTCATGTCCTTACACCCACGATGTGCTGAACCGCGTGGCCGAGGGATGTGGGTTACCTTCCATGGTTCCTTGTGTACCCATAAACTCAGTAGTCTAGGCGCAGTTCATGATACGGCGGGCGAGTCCTCCACAGCGATGGAGTTCGACGTTGTATTGAATGTAAGATGCTAGCAGTAGGAGGTACTCAGGACTGTATCTCAACCATAGGTATGTATTTATTTTTTGTAAAACTATACACTATTCTACTCTTTGAATTTTGCTTTTTGTCGGTGTTGGCCTAGCTGCAAGCTTTATAGAAAAAAAAAGTATGCCCTGATCGGACAACAGATGCAAAAGTTATGCTCATTTTAGGTTATAGGTCTCATTTTTCATGTGCTTACACCCACGGTGTGCAGAACCGCGTGGCCGAGGAATGTGGGTTACCTTCCATGGTTCCTTGTATACCCGTAAACTCGGTAGCCTAGGCGCGGTTCATGATACGGTGGGCGAGTCCTCCACAGCGATGGAGTTCGACGTTGTATTGAATGTAACATGCTAGCAGTAGGAGGTACTCTGGGCGGTATCTCAACCATATGGAATGTATTTATTTTTTGTAACATTATATACTATTCTACTCTTTGAATTTCATTTTCTATCGGTGTTGGCCTCGCCTGCAAGCTTTCTAGAAAAAAAGTATGCCCTAACAGACAACAGACGCAAAAGTTACACTCGTTTTAGGTCATAGGTCTCATTTTTCAAGTGCTTATACCCACGGTGTGCTGAACCGCGTGGCCGAGGGATGTGGGTTACGTTACATGGTTCCTTGTGTACCCATAAACTCGGTAGTCTAGGCGCGGTTCATGATATGGTGGGCGAGTCCTCCACCATGATGGAGTTCGACGCTGTATTGAATGTAACATGCTGGCAGTAGGAGGTATTCGGGGTGGTATCTTAACTATAGGAAAGTATTTATTTTGAAAAAAATTATATACAATTCTACTCTTTGAATTTCGCTTATTGTCGATGTTGGCCTCGCCGCAAGCTTTCTAGAAAAAACGTATGCCCCGATAGGACAACAGATGCAAAAGTTATGCTCGTTTTAGGTTATAGGTCTCATTTTTCATGTGCTTACACCCACAGTGTGCTGAACCGCGTGGACGAGGGATGTGGGTTACCTTCCATGGTTCCTTGTATACCCGTAAACTCGGTATTCTAGGCGCGGTTCATGGTACGGTGGGCGTGTCCTCCACAGCGATGGAGTTTGACGTTGTATTGAATGTAACATGCAAGCAGTAGGAGGTACTCGGGGTGGTATCTCAACCATATGGAAGTATTTATTTTTTATAAAATTATATACTATTCTACTCTTTGAATTTCGCTTTCTGTCAGTGTTGGCCTCACCGCAAGCTTTCTAGAAAAAAAGTGTTCCCTAACAGACAACGGACGCAAAAGTTACGCTCGTTCTAGGTCATAGGTCTCATTTTTCAAGTGCTTATACCCACGGTGTGCTGAAACGCATGGCCGAGGGATGTGGGTTACGTTACATGGTTCCTTGTGTACCCATAAACTCGGTAGTCTAGGCGCGGTTCATAATATGGTGGGCGAGTCCTCCACCATGATGGAGTTCGATGCTGTATTGAATGTAACATGCTGGCAGTAGGAGGTATTCGGGGCGGTATCTTAACTATAGGAAAGTATATTTTTTGAAAAAAATTATATACTATTCTACTCTTTCGAATTTCGCTTATTGTCGATGTTGGCCTCGCCGCAAGCTTTCTAGAAAAAAAGTATGCCCCGATAGGACAACAACGGATGCATAAGTTATGCCTCGTTTTAGGTTATAGGTCTCATTTTTCATGTGCTTATACCCAAAGTGTGCTGAACCGCGTGGATGAGGGATGTGGGTTACCTTCCATGGTTCCTTGTATACCCGTAAACTCGGTAGTCTAGGCGCAGTTCATGATACGGTAGGCGAGTCCTCCACAGCGATGGAGTTTGACGTTGTATTGATGTAACATGCAAGCAGTAGGAGGTACTCGGGGTGGTATCTCAACCATATGGAAGTATTTATTTTTATAAAATTATATACTATTCTACTCTTTGAATTTCGCTTTCTGTCAGTGTTGGCCTCACCGCAAGCTTTCTAGAAAAAAAGTATGCCCTAACAGACAACGGACGCAAAAGTTACGCTCGTTTTAGGTCATAGGTCTCATTTTTCAAGTGCTTATACCCACGGTGTGCTGAACCGCGTGGCCGAGGGATGTGGGTTACCTTCCATGGTTCCTTGTGTACCCATAAACTCAGGTAGTCTAGGCGCAGTTCATGATACGGCGGGCGAGTCCTCCACAGCGATGGAGTTCGACGTTGTATTGAATGTAAGATGCTAGCAGTAGGAGGTACTCAGGACTGTATCTCAACCATAGGTATGTATTTATTTTTTGTAAAACTATACACTATTCTACTCTTTGAATTTTGCTTTTTGTCGGTGTTGGCCTAGCTGCAAGCTTTATAGAAAAAAAAAGTATGCCCTGATCGGACAACAGATGCAAAAGTTATGCTCATTTTAGGTTATAGGTCTCATTTTTCATGTGCTTACACCCACGGTGTGCAGAACCGCGTGGCCGAGGAATGTGGGTTACCTTCCATGGTTCCTTGTATACCCGTAAACTCGGTAGCCTAGGCGCGGTTCATGATACGGTGGGCGAGTCCTCCACAGCGATGGAGTTCGACGTTGTATTGAATGTAACATGCTAGCAGTAGGAGGTACTCGGGGTGGTATCTCAACCATATGGAAGTATTTATTTTTCATAAAATTATATACTATTCTACTCTTTGAATTTCGCTTTCTGTCGGTGTTGGCCTCACCGCAAGCTTTCTAGAAAAAAAGTATGCCCCTAACAGACAACAGACGCAAAAGTTACGCTCATTTTAGGTTATAGGTCTCATTTTTCATGTCCTTACACCCACGATGTGCTGAACCGCGTGGCCGAGGGATGTGGGTTACCTTCCATGGTTCCTTGTGTACCCATAAACTCAGTAGTCTAGGCGCAGTTCATGATACGGCGGGCGAGTCCTCCACAGCGATGGAGTTCGACGTTGTATTGAATGTAAGATGCTAGCAGTAGGAGGTACTCAGGGACTGTATCTCAACCATAGGTATGTATTTATTTTTTGTAAAAATTATATACTATTCTACTCTTTGAATTTTGCTTTTTGTCGGTGTTGGCCTAGCTGCAAGCTTTATAGAAAAAAAAAGTATGCCCCGATAGGACAACAGATGCAAAAGTTATGCTCATTTTAGGTTATAGGTCTCATTTTTCATGTGCTTACACCCACGTGTGCTGAACCGCGTGGCCGAGGGATGTGGGTTACCTTCCATGGTTCCTTGTATACCCGTAAACTCGGTAGTCTAGGCGCGGTTCATGATACGGTGGGCGAGTCCTCCACAGCGATGGAGTTCGACGTTGTATTGAATGTAACATGCTAGCAGTAGGAGGTACTCTGGGCGGTATCTCAACCATATGGAAGTATTTATTTTTTGTAACATTATATACTATTCTACTCTTTGAATTTCATTTTCTATCGGTGTTGGCCTCGCCGCAAGCTTTCTAGAAAAAAAGTATGCCCCTAACAGACAACAGACGCAAAAGTTACGCTCGTTTTAGGTCATAGGTCTCATTTTTCAAGTGCTTATACCCACGATGTGCTGAACCGCGTGGCCGAGGGATGTGGGTTACCTTACATGGTTCCTTGTGTACCCATAAACTCGGTAGTCTAGGCGCAGTTCATGATATGGTGGGCGAGTCCTCCACCATGATGGAGTTCGACATTGTATTGAATGTAACATGCTAGCAGTAGGAGGTACTCAGGGCTGTATCTCAACCATAGGGATGTATTTATTTTTTGTAAAATTATATACTATTCTACTCTTTCGATTTCGCTTTTGTCGGTGTTTGCCTCGCCGCAAGCTTTCTAGAAAAAAAGTATGCCCCTAACAAACAACGGATGCATAAGTTACACTCGTTTTTGGTTATAGGTCTCATTTTTCATGTGCTTATACCCAAAGTGTGCTGAACCGCGTGGATGAGGGATGTGGGTTACCTTCCATGGTTCCTTGTGTACCCATAAACTTGGTAGTCTAGGCGCAGTTCATGATACGGTAGGCGAGTCCTCCACAGCGATGGAGTTTGACGTTGTATTGAATGTAACATGCAAGCAGTAGGAGGTACTCGGGGTGGTATCTCAACCATATGGAAGTATTTATTTTTATAAAATTATATACTATTCTACTCTTTGAATTTCGCTTTCTGTCAGTGTTGGCCTCACCGCAAGTTTTCTAGAAAAAAAGTATGCCCTAACAGACAACGGACGCAAAAGTTACGCTCGTTTTAGGTCATAGGTCTCATTTTTCAAGTGCTTATACCCACGGTGTGCTGAACCGCGTGGCCGAGGGATGTGGGTTACGTTACATGGTTCCTTGTGTACCCATAAACTCGGTAGTCTAGGCGCGGTTCATAATATGGTGGGCGAGTCCTCCACCATGATGGAGTTCGACGTTGTAT
>MU847553.1:0-61983 GCA_032690845.1 Eleusine coracana subsp. coracana
AATTATACTTCCCTATGGTTGAGATATCGCCCCAATACCTCCTACTACTAGCATGTTACATTCAATACAGCGTTGAACTCCATCGCGGTGGAGACTCGCCCCACCATATCATGAACCACGCGTACACTACCACGTTTATCGGTACACAAGGAACTATAGGTAACGCGGTTCATCACACCGTGATGTAAGCACATGAAACGAGACCTATAACCTAAAACGAGCAACTTTTGCATCCGTTGTCCGATCGGTGCATACTTTTTTCTAGAAAGCTTGCGGCGAGGCCAACACCGACAAAAAGCGAAATTCAAAGAGTAGAGTAGTATATAATATTTTACAAAATAAATACTTCCCTATGGTTGAGATATCACCCCGAATGCCTCATACAGCCAGCATGTTACATTCAATACAGCATCAAACTCCATCACGGTGGAGGACTTGCCCACCGTATCATGAACCGCACCTAGACTACCGAGTTTATGGGTACACAAGGAACCATGGAAGGTAACCCACATCCCTCGGCCACGGGGTTCAACACACCATGGGTGTAAGCACACGAAAAAGGAGACCTATAACCTAAAACAGGCGTAAATTTCTGTTTGTTGTCCGTTCGGGGCATACCTTTTTTCTAGAAAGCTTGCGGCAAGGCCAACACTGACAAAAAGCAAAATTTAAAGAGTAGAATAGTACATAATTTTATAAAAATTAAATACATCCCTATGGTTGAGATACCGCACTGAGTACCTCCTACTGCTTGCATGTTACATTCGATACAGCGTTGAACTCCATCGCGGTGGAGGACTCGCCCACCATATCATGAACCGCGCCTAGACTACTACGTTTATGGGTACTCAAGGAACTATGGAAGGTAACCCACATCATTCAGGCATGCGGTTCAACATACCGTGGATGTAAGCACATGAAAAAGGAGACCTATAACCTAAAACGAGCATAACTTTTGCATCCATTGTCCGATCGGTGCATACTTTTTGTCCTAGAAAGCTTGCAGCGAGGCCAACACCGACAAAAAGGCAAAATTCAAAGAGTAGAATAGTATATAATTTTTTACAAAATAAATACTTCCCTATTGTTGAGATATCACTCCGAATAACTCGTACAGCTAGCATGTTACATTCAATACAGCATCAAACTCCATCACGGTGGAGGACTTGCGCACCGTATCATGAACCGCGCCTAGACTACCGAGTTTATGGGCACACAAGGAACCATGGAAGGTAACCCACATCCCTCGGCCACGGGGTTCAACACACCATGGGTGTAAGCACACGAAAAAGGAGACCTATAACCTAAAACAAGCGTAAATTTCTGTTGTTGTCCGTCGGGGCATACCTTTTTTCTAGAAAGCTTGTGGCGAGGCTAACACCTGACAAAAAGCAAAATTTAAAGAGTAGAATAGTACATAATTTTATACAAATTAAATACTTCCCTATGGTTGAGATATCGCCCCAAGTACCTCCTACTACTAGCATGTTACATTCAATACAGCGTTGAACTCCATCGCGGTGGAGGACTCGCCCACCATATCATGAACCACGCGTACACTACCACGTTTATCGGTACACAAGGAACTATGGAAGGTAACGCGGTTCATCACACCGTGGATGTAAGCACATGAAAAACGAGACCTATAACCTAAAACGAGCATAACTTTTGCATCCGTTGTCCGATCGGTGCATACTTTTTTTCTAGAAAGCTTGCGGCGAGGCCAACACAGACAAAAAGCGAAATTCAAAGAGTAGAGTAGTATATAATAATTTACAAAATAAATACTTCCCTATGGTTGAGATATCACCCCGAATGCCTCATACAGCCTAGCATGTTACATTCAATACAGCATCAAACTCCATCACGGTGGAGGACTTGCCCACCGTATCATGAACCGCACCTAGACTACCGAGTTTATGGGTACACAAGGAACCATGGAAGGTAACCCACATCCCTCGGCCACGGGGTTCAACACACCATGGGTGTAAGCACACGAAAAAGGAGACCTATAACCTAAAACAGGCGTAAATTTTCTGTTTGTTGTCCGTTCGGGGCATACCTTTTTTCTAGAAAGCTTGCGGCAAGGCCAACACTGACAAAAAGCAAAATTTAAAGAGTAGAATAGTACATAATTTTATAAAAATTAAATACATCCCTATGGTTGAGATACCGCACTGAGTACCTCCTACTGCTTGCATGTTACATTCGATACAGCGTTGAACTCCATCGCGGTGGAGGACTCGCCCACCATATCATGAACCGCGCCTAGACTACTACGTTTATGGGTACTCAAGGAACTATGGAAGGTAACCCACATCATTCGGGCATGCGGTTCAACATACCGTGGATGTAAGCACATGAAAAAGGAGACCTATAACCTAAAACGAGCATAACTTTTGCATCCATTGTCCGATCGGTGCATACTTTTTTTTCTAGAAAGCTTGCAGCGAGGCCAACACCGACAAAAAGCAAAATTCAAAGAGTAGAATAGTATATAATTTTTACAAAATAAATACTTCCCTATTGTTGAGATATCACTCCGAATAACTCGTACAGCCAGCATGTTACATTCAATACAGCATCAAACTCCATCACGGTGGAGGACTTGCCACTCGTATCATGAACCGCGCCTAGACTACCGAGTTTATGGGTACACAAGGAACCATGGAAGGTAACCCACATCCCTCGGCCACGGGGTTCAACACACCATGGGTGTAAGCACACGAAAAAGGAGACCTATAACCTAAAACAAGCGTAAATTTTCTGTTTGTTGTCCGTTCGGGGCATACCTTTTTTCTAGAAAGCTTGTGGCGAGGCCAACACTGACAAAAAGCAAAATTTAAAGAGTAGAATAGTACATAATTTTATACAAATTAAATACTTCCCTATGGTTGAGATATCGCCCCAAGTACCTCCTACTACTAGCATGTTACATTCAATACAGCGTTGAACTCCATCACGGTGGAGGACTCGCCCACCATATCATGAACCACGCGTACACTACCACGTTTATAGGTACACAAGGAACTATGGAAGGTAACCCACATCATTCGGGCACGCGGTTCATCACACCGTGGATGTAAGCACATGAAAAACGAGACCTATAACCTAAAACGAGCATAACTTTTGCATCCGTTGTCCGATCGGTGCATACTTTTTTTCTAGAAAGCTTGCGGCGAGGCCAACACCGACAAAAAGCGAAATTCAAAGAGTAGAGTAGTATATAATATTTTACAAAATAAATACTTCCCTATGGTTGAGATATCACCCCGAATGCCTCATACAGCCAGCATGTTACATTCAATACAGCATCAAACTCCATCACGGTGGAGGACTTGCCCACCGTATCATGAACCGCGCCTAGACTACCGAGTTTATGGGTACACAAGGAACCATGGAAGGTAACCCACATCCCTCGGCCACGGGGTTCAACACACCATGGGTGTAAGCACACGAAAAAGGAGACCTATAACCTAAAACAGGCGTAAATTTTCTGTTTGTTGTCCGTTCGGGGCATACCTTTTTTCTAGAAAGCTTGCGGCGAGGCCAACACTGACAAAAAGCAAAATTTAAAGAGTAGAATAGTACATAATTTTATAAAAATTAAATACATCCCTATGATTGAGATACCGCACTGAGTACCTCCTACTGCTTGCATGTTACATTCGATACAGCATTGAACTCCATCGCGGTGGAGGACTCGCCCACCATATCATGAACCGCGCCTAGACTACTACGTTTATGGGTACTCAAGGAACTATGGAAGGTAACCCACATCATTCGGGCATGCGGTTCATCATACCGTGGATGTAAGCACATGAAAAAGGAGACCTATAACCTAAAACGAGCATAACTTTTGCATCCATTGTCCGATCGGTGCATACTTTTTTTTCTAGAAAGCTTGCAGCGAGGCCAACACCTGACAAAAAGCAAAATTCAAAGAGTAGAATAGTATATAATTTTTTACAAAATAAATACTTCCCTATTGTTGAGATATCACCCCGAATAACTCGTACAGCCAGCATGTTACATTCAATACAGCATCAAACTCCATCACGGTGGAGGACTTGCCCTTCGTATCATGAACCGCGCCTAGACTACCGAGTTTATGGGTACACAAGGAACCATGGAAGGTAACCCACATCCCTCGGCCACGGGGTTCAACACACCATGGGTGTAAGCACATGAAAAAGGAGACCTATAACCTAAAACAAGCGTAAATTTTCTGTTTGTTGTCCGTTCGGGGCATACCTTTTTTCTAGAAAGCTTGTGGCGAGGCCAACACCGACAAAAAGCAAAATTTAAAGAGTAGAATAGTACATAATTTTATACAAATTAAATACTTCCCTATGGTTGAGATATCGCCCCAAGTACCTCCTACTACTAGCATGTTACATTCAATACAGCGTTGAACTCCATCACGGTGGAGGACTCGCCCACCATATCATGAACCACGCGTACACTACCACGTTTATAGGTACACAAGGAACTATGGAAGGTAACCCACATCATTCGGGCACGCGGTTCATCACACCGTGGATGTAAGCACATGAAAAACGAGACCTATAACCTAAAACGAGCATAACTTTTGCATCCGTTGTCCGATCGGTGCATACTTTTTTTCTAGAAAGCTTGCGGCGAGGCCAACACCGACAAAAAGCGAAATTCAAAGAGTAGAGTAGTATATAATATTTTACAAAATAAATACTTCCCTATGGTTGAGATATCACCCTGAATGCCTCATACAGCCAGCATGTTACATTCAATACAGCATCAAACTCCATCACGGTGGAGGACTTGCCCACCGTATCATGAACCGCGCCTAGACTACCGAGTTTATGGGTACACAAGGAACCATGGAAGGTAACCCACATCCCTCGGCCACGGGGTTCAACACACCATGGGTGTAAGCACACGAAAAAGGAGACCTATAACCTAAAACAGGCGTAAATTTTCTGTTTGTTGTCCGTTCGGGGCATACCTTTTTTCTAGAAAGCTTGCGGCGAGGCCAACACTGACAAAAAGCAAAATTTAAAGAGTAGAATAGTACATAATTTTATAAAAATTAAATACATCCCTATGATTGAGATACCGCACTGAGTACCTCCTACTGCTTGCATGTTACATTCGATACAGCGTTGAACTCCATCGCGGTGGAGGACTCGCCCACCATATCATGAACCGCGCCTAGACTACTACGTTTATGGGTACTCAAGGAACTATGGAAGGTAACCCACATCATTCGGGCATGCGGTTCATCATACCGTGGATGTAAGCACATGAAAAAGGAGACCTATAACCTAAAACGAGCATAACTTTTGCATCCATTGTCCGATCGGTGCATACTTTTTTTTTCTAGAAAGCTTGCAGCGAGGCCAACACCTGACAAAAAGCAAAATTCAAAGAGTAGAATAGTATATAATTTTTTACAAAATAAATACTTCCCTATTGTTGAGATATCACCCCGAATAACTCGTACAGCCAGCATGTTACATTCAATACAGCATCAAACTCCATCACGGTGGAGGACTTGCCCTTCGTATCATGAACCGCGCCTAGACTACCGAGTTTATGGGTACACAAGGAACCATGGAAGGTAACCCACATCCCTCGGCCACGGGGTTCAACACACCATGGGTAGTAAGCACATGAAAAAGGAGACCTATAACCTAAATCAAGCGTAAATTTTCTGTTTGTTGTCCGTTCGGGGCATACCTTTTTTCTAGAAAGCTTGTGGCGAGGCCAACACCGACAAAAAGCAAAATTTAAAGAGTAGAATAGTACATAATTTTATACAAATTAAATACTTCCCTATGGTTGAGATATCGCCCCAAGTACCTCCTACTAATAGCATGTTACATTCAATACAGCGTTGAACTCCATCACGGTGGAGGACTCGCCCACCATATCATGAACCACGCGTACACTACCACGTTTATAGGTACACAAGGAACTATGGAAGGTAACCCACATCATTCGGGCACGCGGTTCATCACACCGTGGATGTAAGCACATGAAAAACGAGACCTATAACCTAAAACGAGCATAACTTTTGCATCCGTTGTCCGATCGGTGCATACTTTTTTTCTAGAAAGCTTGCGGCGAGGCCAACACCGACAAAAAGCGAAATTCAAAGAGTAGAGTAGTATATAATATTTTACAAAATAAATACTTCCCTATGGTTGAGATATCACCCCGAATGCCTCATACAGCCAGCATGTTACATTCAATACAGCATCAAACTCCATCACGGTGGAGGACTTGCCCACCGTATCATGAACCGCGCCTAGACTACCGAGTTTATGGGTACACAAGGAACCATGGAAGGTAACCCACATCCCTCGGCCACGGGGTTCAACACACCATGGGTGTAAGCACACGAAAAAGGAGACCTATAACCTAAAACAGGCGTAAATTTTCTATTTGTTGTCCGTTCGGGGCATACCTTTTTTCTAGAAAGCTTGCGGCGAGGCCAACACTGACAAAAAGCAAAATTTAAAGAGTAGAATAGTACATAATTTTATAAAAATTAAATACATCCCTATGATTGAGATACCGCACTGAGTACCTCCTACTGCTTGCATGTTACATTCAATACAGCGTTGAACTCCATCGTGGTGGAGGACTCGCCCACCATATCATGAACCGCGCCTAGACTACTACGTTTATGGGTACTCAAGGAACTATGGAAGGTAACCCACATCATTCGGGCATGCAGTTCATCATACCGTGGATGTAAGCACTTGAAAAAGGAGACCTATAACCTAAAACGAGCATAACTTTTGCATCCATTGTCCGATCGGTGCATACTTTTTTTTCTAGAAAGCTTGCAGCGAGGCCAACACCGACAAAAAGCAAAATTCAAAGAGTAGAATAGTATATAATTTTTTACAAAATAAATACTTCCCTATTGTTGAGATATCACCCCGAATAACTCGTACAGCCAGCATGTTAGATTCATTACAGCATCAAACTCCATCACGGTGGAGGACTTGCCCTTCGTATCATGAACCGCGCCTAGACTACCGAGTTTATGGGTACACAAGGAACCTATGGAAGGTAACCCACATCCCTCGGCCACGGGGTTCAACACACCATGGGTGTAAGCACATGAAAAAGGAGACCTATAACCTAAAACAAGCGTAAATTTTCTGTTTGTTGTCCGTTCGGGGCATACCTTTTTTCTAGAAAGCTTGTGGCGAGGTCAACACTGACAAAAAGCAAAATTTAAAGAGTAGAATAGTACATAATTTTATATAAATTAAATACTTCCCTATGGTTGAGATATTGCCCCAAGTGCCTCCTACTACTAGCATGTTACGTTCAATACAGCGTTGAACTCCATCACGGTGGAGGACTCGCCCACCATATCATGAACCACGCGTACACTACCACGTTTATAGGTACACAAGGAACTATGGAAGGTAACCCACATCATTCGGGCACGCGGTTCATCACACCGTGGATGTAAGCACATGAAAAACGAGACCTATAACCTAAAACGAGCATAACTTTTGCATCCGTTGTCCGATCGGTGCATACTTTTTTTCTAGAAAGCTTGCGGTGAGGCCAACACCGACAAAAAGCGAAATTCAAAGAGTAGAGTAGTATATAATATTTTACAAAATAAATACTTCCCTATGGTTGAGATATCACCCCGAATGCCTCATACAGCCAGCATGTTACATTCAATACAGCATCAAACTCCATCACGGTGGAGGACTTGCCCACCGTATCATGAACCGCGCCTAGACTACCGAGTTTATGGGTACACAAGGAACCATGGAACGGTAACCCACATCCCTCGGCCACGGGGTTCAACACACCATGGGTGTAAGCACACGAAAAAGGAGACCTATAACCTAAAACAGGCGTAAATTTTCTATTTGTTGTCCGTTCGGGGCATACCTTTTTTCTAGAAAGCTTGCGGCGAGGCCAACACTGACAAAAAGCAAAATTTAAAGAGTAGAATAGTACATAATTTTATAAAAATTAAATACATCCCTATGATTGAGATACCGCACTGAGTACCTCCTACTGCTTGCATGTTACATTCAATACAGCGTTGAACTCCATCGCGGTGGAGGACTCGCCCACCATATCATTGAACCGCGCCTAGACTACTACGTTTATGGGTACTCAAGGAACTATGGAAGGTAACCCACATCATTCGGGCATGCGGTTCATCATACCGTGGATGTAAGCACATTGAAAAAGGAGACCTATAACCTAAAACGAGCATAACTTTTGCATCCGTTGTCCGATCGGTGCATACTTTTTTTTTAGAAAGCTTGCGGCGAGGCCAACACCGACAAAAAGCAAAATTCAAAGAGTAGAATAGTATATAATTTTTTACAAAATAAATACTTCCCTATTGTTGAGATATCACCCCGAATAGCTCGTACTGCCAGCATGTTACATTCAATACAGCATCAAACTCCATCGCGGTGGAGGACTCGGCCACCGTATCATGAACCGCGCCTAGACTACCGAGTTTATAGGTACACAAGGAACCATGGAAGGTAACCCACATCCCTCGGCCACACGGTTCAGCACACCATGGGTGTAAGCACACGAAAAAGGAGACCTATAACCTAAAACAAGCGTAAATTTTGCGTTCGTTGTCCGTTCAGGGCATACTTTTTTTCAAGAAAGCTTGCGGCGAGGCCAACACTGACAAAAAGCAAAATTCAAAGAGTAGAATAGTACATAATTTTATAAAAATTAAATACATCCCTATGGTTGAGATACCGCACTGAGTACCTCCTACTGCTTGCATGTTACGTTCAATACAGCGTTGAACTCCATCGCGGTGGAGGACTCGCCCACCATATCATGAACCGCGCCTAGACTACTACGTTTATGGGTACTCAAGGAACTATGGAAGGTAACCCACATCATTTGGGCACGTGGATCATCATACCGTGGATGTAAGCACATGAAAAAGGAGACCTATAACCTAAAACGAGCATAACTTTTGCATCCGTTGTCCGATCGGTGCATACTTTTTTTCCTAGAAAGCTTGCGGCGAGGCCAACACCGACAAAAAGCGAAATTCAAAGACTAGAGTAGTATATAATATTTTACAAAATAAATACTTCCCTATGATTGAGATATCACTCCGAATTCCTCATACAGCCAGCATGTTACATTCAATACAGCATCAACTCCATCCGGTGGAGGACTCGCCCACTGTATCATGAACCGCGCCTAGACTACCGAGTTTATAGGTACACAAGGAACCATGGAAGGTAACCCACATCCCTCGGCCACGCGGTTCAGCACACCATGGGTGTAAGCACATGAAAAAGGAGACCTATAACCTAAAACAAGCGTAAATTTTGCGTTCGTTGTCCGTTCAGGGCATACTTTTTTTCAAGAAAGCTTGCGGCGAGGCCAACACTGACAAAAAGCAAAATTCAAAGAGTAGAATAGTACATAATTTTATAAAAATTAAATACATCCCTATGGTTGAGATACCGCACTGAGTACCTCCTACTGCTTGCATGTTACGTTCAATACAGCGTTGAACTCCATCGCGGTGGAGGACTCGCCCACCATATCATGAACCGCGCCTAGACTACTACGTTTATGGGTACTCAAGGAACTATGGAAGGTAACCCACATCATTTGGGCACGTGGATCATCATACCGTGGATGTAAGCACATGAAAAAGGAGACCTATAACCTAAAACGAGCATAACTTTTGCATCCGTTGTCCGATCGGTGCATACTTTTTTTCCTAGAAAGCTTGCGGCGAGGCCAACACCGACAAAAAGCGAAATTCAAAGACTAGAGTAGTATATAATATTTTACAAAATAAATACTTCCCTATGATTGAGATATCACTCCGAATTCCTCATACAGCCAGCATGTTACATTCAATACAGCATCAAGTGGAGGACTCGCCCACTGTATCATGAACCGCGCCTAGACTACCGAGTTTATAGGTACACAAGGAACCATGGAAGGTAACCCACATCCCTCGGCCACGCGGTTCAGCACACCATGGGTGTAAGCACATGAAAAAGGAGACCTATAACCTAAAACAAGCGTAAATTTTGCGTTCGTTGTCCGTTCAGGGCATACTTTTTTTCAAGAAAGCTTGCGGCGAGGCCAACACTGACAAAAAGCAAAATTCAAAGAGTAGAATAGTACATAATTTTATAAAAATTAAATACATCCCTATGGTTGAGATACCGCACTGAGTACCTCCTACTGCTTGCATGTTACGTTCAATACAGCGTTGAACTCCATCGCGGTGGAGGACTCGCCCACCATATCATGAACCGCGCCTAGACTACTACGTTTATGGGTACTCAAGGAACTATGGAAGGTAACCCACATCATTTGGGCACGTGGATCATCATACCGTGGATGTAAGCACATGAAAAAGGAGACCTATAACCTAAAACGAGCATAACTTTTGCATCCGTTGTTCGATCGGTGCATACTTTTTTTTCTAGAAAGCTTGCGGCGAGGCCAACACCGACAAAAAGCGAAATTCAAAGACTAGAGTAGTATATAATATTTTACAAAATAAATACTTCCCTACGATTGAGATATCACTCCGAATTCCTCATACAGCCAGCATGTTACATTCAATACAGCATCAAGTGGAGGACTCGCCCACTGTATCATGAACCGCGCCTAGACTACCGAGTTTATGGGTACACATGGAACCATGGAAGGTAACCCACATTCCTCGGCCACGCAGTTCAGCACACCATGGGTGTAAGCACACGAAAAAGGAGACCTATAACATAAAACAAGTGTAAATTTTGCGTTCATTGTCTGTTCGGGGCTTACTTTTTTTCTAGAAAGCTTGCGGCGAGGCAACACTGACAAAAAGCGAACTTCCAAGAGTAGAATAGTACATAATTTTATAAAAATTAAGTACTTCCCTATGGTTGAGATACCGCACCGAGTACCTCCTACTGCTAGCATGTTACATTCAATACAGCGTTGAACTCCATCGCGGTGGAGGACTCGCCCACCATATCATGAACCGCGCCTAGACTACTACGTTTATGGGTACTCAAGGAACTATGGAAGGTAATCCACATCATTCGGGCATGCGGTTCATCATACCGTGGATGTAAGCACATGAAAAAGGAGACCTATAGCCTAAAACGAGCATAACTTTTGCATCTGTTGTCCGATCGGTGCATACTTTTTTTTTAGAAAGCTTGCGGCGAGGCCAACACCGACAAAAAGCAAAATTCAAAGAGTAGAATAGTATATAATTTTTTACAAAATAAATACATCCCTATTGTTGAGATATTATCCCAAATAACTCGTACAGCCAGCATGTTACATTCAATACAACACCAAACTTCATCGCGGTGGAGGACTCGCCCACCGTATCATGAATCGTGCCTAGACTACCGAGTTTATGGGTACACATGGAACCATGGAAGGTAACCCACATCCCTCGGCCACGCGGTTCAGCACACCATGGGTGTAAGAACACGAAAAAGGAGACCTATAACCTAAAACAAGCGTAGATTTTGCGTTCGTTGTCCATTCAGCGCATACTTTTTTTCTAGAAAGCTTGCGGCGAGGCCAACACTGACAGAAAGCGAAATTAAAGAGTAGAATAGTGCCTAATTTTATAAAAATTAAATACTTCCCTATGGTTGAGATACCGCACCGAGTACCTCCTACTGCTAGCATGTTACATTCAATACTGTGTTGAACTCCATCACGGTGGAGGAGTCGCCCACCATATTATGAACCGCGCCTAGACTACCGTGTTTATGGGTACACAAGGAACTATGGAAGGTAACCCATATCATTCGGGCACGTGGTTCATGACACTGTGGATGTAAGCGCATCAAAAAGGAGACCTATAACCTAAAACGAGCATAACTTTTGCATCCGTTGTCCGATCGGTGCATACTTTTTTTGTCTAGAAAGCTTGCGGTGAGGCCAACACCGACAAAAAGTGAAATTCAAAGAGTAGAATAGTATATAATATTTTACAAAACAAATACTTCACTATGGTTGAGATGCTGCCCTGCATACCTCCTACTGCGAACATGTTATATTCAATACAACGTCTAACTCCATCGCGGTGGAGGACTCGCCCAGTGTATCATGAACCGTGCCTAGACTACCGAGTTTATGCGTACACAAGGAACCATGGAAGATAACTCACATCCCTCGGCCACGTGGTTCAGCACACCGTCGGTTTAAGCACACGAAAAAGGAGACCTATAACCTAAAACAAGCGTAACTCTTGCGTCCATTGTCCATTTGGGGTATACTTTTTTCTAGAAAGCTTGCGGCGTGGCCAACACCGACAAAAAGCAAAATTCAAAGAGTAGTATATAATTTTATAAAAAATAAATACTTCCCTATGGTTGAGATATCGCCCGAGTACCTCCTTTCTGCTAGCATGTTACATTCAATACAGCTTTGAACTCCATCACGGTGGAGGACTCGCCCACCATATCACGAACCGCGCCTAGACTACTACGTTTATGGGTACTCAAGGAACTATGGAAGGTAACCCACATCATTTGGGCACGTGGATCATCATACCGTGGATGTAAGCACATGAAAAAGGAGACCTATAACCTAAAACGAGCATAACTTTTGCATCCGTTGTCCGATCGGTGCATACTTTTTTTTCTAGAAAGCTTGCGGCGAGGCCAACACCGACAAAAAGCGAAATTCAAAGACTAGAGTAGTATATAATATTTTACAAAATAAATACTTCCCTATGATTGAGATATCACTCCGAATTCCTCATACAGCCAGCATGTTACATTCAATACAGCATCAAGTGGAGGACTCGCCCACTGTATCATGAACCGCGCCTAGACTACCGAGTTTATAGGTACACAAGGAACCATGGAAGGTAACCCACATCCCTCGGCCACGCGGTTCAGCACACCATGGGTGTAAGCACATGAAAAAGGAGACCTATAACCTAAAACAAGCGTAAATTTTGCGTTCGTTGTCCGTTCAGGGCATACTTTTTTTCAAGAAAGCTTGCGGCGAGGCCAACACTGACAAAAAGCAAAATTCAAAGAGTAGAATAGTACATAATTTTATAAAAATTAAATACATCCCTATGGTTGAGATACCGCACTGAGTACCTCCTACTGCTTGCATCTTACGTTCAATACAGCGTTGAACTCCATCGCGGTGGAGGACTCGCCCACCATATCATGAACCGCGCCTAGACTACTACGTTTATGGGTACTCAAGGAACTATGGAAGGTAACCCACATCATTTGGGCACGTGGATCATCATACCGTGGATGTAAGCACATGAAAAAGGAGACCTATAACCTAAAACGAGCATAACTTTTGCATCCGTTGTCCGATCGGTGCATACTTTTTTTTCTAGAAAGCTTGCGGCGAGGCCAACACCGACAAAAAGCGAAATTCAAAGACTAGAGTAGTATATAATATTTTACAAAATAAATACTTCCCTACTGATTGAGATATCACTCCGAATTCCTCATACAGCCAGCATGTTACATTCAATACAGCATCAACTCCATCGGTGGAGGACTCGCCCACTGTATCATGAACCGCGCCTAGACTACCGAGTTTATGGGTACACATGGAACCATGGAAGGTAACCCACATTCCTCGGCCACGCAGTTCAGCACACCATGGGTGTAAGCACACGAAAAAGGAGACCTATAACATAAAACAAGTGTAAATTTTGCGTTCATTGTCTGTTCGGGGCTTACTTTTTTTCTAGAAAGCTTGCGGCGAGGCAACACTGACAAAAAGCGAACTTCCAAGAGTAGAATAGTACATAATTTTATAAAAATTAAGTACTTCCCTATGGTTGAGATACCGCACCGAGTACCTCCTACTGCTAGCATGTTACATTCAATACAGCGTTGAACTCCATCGCGGTGGAGGACTCGCCCACCATATCATGAACCGCGCCTAGACTACTACGTTTATGGGTACTCAAGGAACTATGGAAGGTAATCCACATCATTCGGGCATGCGGTTCATCATACCGTGGATGTAAGCACATGAAAAAGGAGACCTATAGCCTAAAACGAGCATAACTTTTGCATCTGTTGTCCGATCGGTGCATACTTTTTTTTTAGAAAGCTTGCGGCGAGGCCAACACCGACAAAAAGCAAAATTCAAAGAGTAGAATAGTATATAATTTTTTACAAAATAAATACATCCCTATTGTTGAGATATTATCCCAAATAACTCGTACAGCCAGCATGTTACATTCAATACAACACCAAACTTCATCGCGGTGGAGGACTCGCCCACCGTATCATGAATCGTGCCTAGACTACCGAGTTTATGGGTACACATGGAACCATGGAAGGTAACCCACATCCCTCGGCCACGCGGTTCAGCACACCATGGGTGTAAGAACACGAAAAAGGAGACCTATAACCTAAAACAAGCGTAGATTTTGCGTTCGTTGTCCATTCAGCGCATACTTTTTTTCTAGAAAGCTTGCGGCGAGGCCAACACTGACAGAAAGCGAAATTAAAGAGTAGAATAGTGCCTAATTTTATAAAAATTAAATACTTCCCTATGGTTGAGATACCGCACCGAGTACCTCCTACTGCTAGCATGTTACATTCAATACTGTGTTGAACTCCATCACGGTGGAGGAGTCGCCCACCATATTATGAACCGCGCCTAGACTACCGTGTTTATGGGTACACAAGGAACTATGGAAGGTAACCCATATCATTCGGGCACGTGGTTCATGACACTGTGGATGTAAGCGCATCAAAAAGGAGACCTATAACCTAAAACGAGCATAACTTTTGCATCCGTTGTCCGATCGGTGCATACTTTTTTTTCTAGAAAGCTTGCGGCGAGGCCAACACCGACAAAAAGCGAAATTCAAAGACTAGAGTAGTATATAATATTTTACAAAATAAATACTTCCCTACGATTGAGATATCACTCCGAATTCCTCATACAGCCAGCATGTTACATTCAATACAGCATCAAGTGGAGGACTCGCCCACTGTATCATGAACCGCGCCTAGACTACCGAGTTTATGGGTACACATGGAACCATGGAAGGTAACCCACATTCCTCGGCCACGCAGTTCAGCACACCATGGGTGTAAGCACACGAAAAAGGAGACCTATAACATAAAACAAGTGTAAATTTTGCGTTCATTGTCTGTTCGGGGCTTACTTTTTTTCTAGAAAGCTTGCGGCGAGGCAACACTGACAAAAAGCGAACTTCCAAGAGTAGAATAGTACATAATTTTATAAAAATTAAGTACTTCCCTATGGTTGAGATACCGCACCGAGTACCTCCTACTGCTAGCATGTTACATTCAATACAGCGTTGAACTCCATCGCGGTGGAGGACTCGCCCACCATATCATGAACCGCGCCTAGACTACTACGTTTATGGGTACTCAAGGAACTATGGAAGGTAATCCACATCATTCGGGCATGCGGTTCATCATACCGTGGATGTAAGCACATGAAAAAGGAGACCTATAGCCTAAAACGAGCATAACTTTTGCATCTGTTGTCCGATCGGTGCATACTTTTTTTTTAGAAAGCTTGCGGCGAGGCCAACACCGACAAAAAGCAAAATTCAAAGAGTAGAATAGTATATAATTTTTTACAAAATAAATACATCCCTATTGTTGAGATATTATCCCAAATAACTCGTACAGCCAGCATGTTACATTCAATACAACACCAAACTTCATCGCGGTGGAGGACTCGCCCACCGTATCATGAATCGTGCCTAGACTACCGAGTTTATGGGTACACATGGAACCATGGAAGGTAACCCACATCCCTCGGCCACGCGGTTCAGCACACCATGGGTGTAAGAACACGAAAAAGGAGACCTATAACCTAAAACAAGCGTAGATTTTGCGTTCGTTGTCCATTCAGCGCATACTTTTTTTCTAGAAAGCTTGCGGCGAGGCCAACACTGACAGAAAGCGAAATTAAAGAGTAGAATAGTGCCTAATTTTATAAAAATTAAATACTTCCCTATGGTTGAGATACCGCACCGAGTACCTCCTACTGCTAGCATGTTACATTCAATACTGTGTTGAACTCCATCACGGTGGAGGAGTCGCCCACCATATTATGAACCGCGCCTAGACTACCGTGTTTATGGGTACACAAGGAACTATGGAAGGTAACCCATATCATTCGGGCACGTGGTTCATGACACTGTGGATGTAAGCGCATCAAAAAGGAGACCTATAACCTAAAACGAGCATAACTTTTGCATCCGTTGTCCGATCGGTGCATACTTTTTTTGTCTAGAAAGCTTGCGGTGAGGCCAACACCGACAAAAAGTGAAATTCAAAGAGTAGAATAGTATATAATATTTTACAAAACAAATACTTCACTATGGTTGAGATGCTGCCCTGCATACCTCCTACTGCGAACATGTTATATTCAATACAACGTCTAACTCCATCGCGGTGGAGGACTCGCCCAGTGTATCATGAACCGTGCCTAGACTACCGAGTTTATGCGTACACAAGGAACCATGGAAGATAACTCACATCCCTCGGCCACGTGGTTCAGCACACCGTCGGTTTAAGCACACGAAAAAGGAGACCTATAACCTAAAACAAGCGTAACTCTTGCGTCCATTGTCCATTTGGGGTATACTTTTTTCTAGAAAGCTTGCGGCGAGGCCAACACTGACAAAAAGCAAAATTCAAAGAGTAGATAGTACATAATTTTATAAAAATTAAATACATTCCCTATGGTTGAGATACCGCACTGAGTACCTCCTACTGCTAGCATGTTACATTCAATACAGCGTTGAACTCCATCGCGGTGGAGGACTCGCCCACCATATCATGAACCGCGCCTAGACTACTACGTTTATGGGTACTCAAGGAACTATGGAAGGTAACCCACATCATTCGGGCACGCGGTTCATCATACCGTGGATGTAAGCACATGAAAAAGGAGACCTATAACCTAAAACTGAGCATAACTTTTGCATCCGTTGTCCGATCGGTGCATACTTTTTTTTTCTAGAAAGCTTGCGGCGAGGCCAACACCGACAAAAAGCAAAATTCAAAGAGTAGAATAGTATATAATTTTTTACAAAATAAATACTTCCCTATGGTTGAGATATCACCCGAATACCTCCTACTGCAGCATGTTATATTCAATACAGCATCTAACTCCATCGCGGTGGAGGACTCGCCCAGTGTATCATGAACCGTGCCTAGACTACCGAGTTTATGCGTACACAAGGAACCATGGAAGATAACTCACATCCCTCGGCCACGTGGTTCAGCACACCGTCGGTTTAAGCACACGAAAAAGGAGACCTATAACCTAAAACAAGCGTAACTCTTGCGTCCGTTGTCCATTTGGGGTATACTTTTTTCTAGAAAGCTTGCGGCGTGGCCAACACCGACAAAAAGCAAAATTCAAAGAGTAGTATATAATTTTATAAAAAATAAATACTTCCCTATGGTTGAGATATCGCCCGAGTACCTCCTTTCTGCTAGCATGTTACATTCAATACAGCTTTGAACTCCATCACGGTGGAGGACTCGCCCACCATATCACGAACCGCGCCTAGACTACCGTGTTTATGGTACACAAGGAACCATGGGAGGTAACCCACATCAGTCGGGCACGTGGTTCATCACACCGTGGATGTAAGCACATGAAAAAGGAGACCTATAACCTAAAATGAGCATAACTTTTGCATCCGTTGTCCGATTGGTGCATTCTTTTTTTGTCTAGAAAGCTTGCGGTGAGGCCAACGCTGACAAAAAGCAAAATTCAAAGAGTAGAATAGTATATAATGTTTTACAAAATAAATACTTCCCTATGGTTGAGATGCTGCCCCGCATACCTCCTACTGCGAGCATGTTATATTCAATACAGCGTCGAACTCCATCGCGGTGGAGGACTCGCCCACCGTATCATGAACCGTGCCTAGACTACCGAGTTTATGCGTACACAAGGAACCATGGAAGATAACTCACATCCCTCGGCCACCATGTTCAGCACACCGTGGGTGTGAGCACACGAAAAAGGAGACCTATAACCTAAAACAAGCGTAACTTTTCCGTCCATTGTCCGTTTGGGGTATACTTTTTTCTAGAAAGCTTGCGGCGTGCCCAACACCGACAAAAAGCAAAATTCAAAGAGTAGAATAGTATATAACTTTATAGAAAATAAATACTTCCCTATGGTTGAGATACCGCACCGAGTACCTCCTACTGCTAGCATGCTACATTCAATATAGCTTTGAACTCCATCGCGGTGGAGGACTCACCCACCATATCATGAACCGTGCCTAGACTACTACGTTTAGGGGTACTCAAGGAACTATGGAAGGTAACCCACATCATTCGGGCACGCGGTTCATCATACCGTGGATGTAATCACATGAAAAAGGAGACCTATAACCTAAAACGAGCATAACTTTTGCATCCGTTGTCCGATCGGTGCATACTTTTTTTTTTCTAGAAAGCTTGCAGCGAGGCCAACACCGACAAAAAGTGAAATTCAAGGAGTAGAATAGTATATAATATTTTTCAAAATAAATACTTTCCTATGGTTGAGATATCACCCCGAATACCTCATACAGATAGCATGTTACATTCAATACAGTATCAAACTCCGTCGCGGTGGAGGACTCACCCACCGTATCATGAACCGCGCCTAGACTACCGTGTTTATGGGTACACAAGGAACCATGGAAGATAACCCACATCCCTCGGTCACGCGTTTCAGCTCACCATGGGTGTAAGCACACGAAAAAGGAGACCTATAACATAAAACAAGTGTAAATTTTATGTTCGTTGTCTGTTCGGGGCATACTTTTTTTCTAGAGAGCTTGCAGCGAGGCCAACACTGACAAAAAGCAAAATTTAAAGAGTATAATAGTACATAATTTTATACAAATTAAATACTTCCCTATGGTTGAGATACCGCACCGAGTACCACCTACTGCTAGCATGTTACATTCAATACAGCGTTGAACTCCATCGCGGTGGAGGACTCGCCCACCATATCATGAACCGCGCCTAGACTACTACATTTATGGGTACTCAAGGAACTATGGAAGGTAACCCACATCATTCGGGCATGCGGTTCATCATACCGTGGATGTAACCACATGAAAAAGGAGACCTATAACCTAAAACGAGCATAACTTTTGCATCCGTTGTCCGATTGGTGCATACTTTTTTCTAGAAAGCTTGCGGCGAGGCCAACACCGACAAAAAGCGAAATTCAAAGAGTAGAGTAGTATATAATATTTTACAAAATAAATACTTACCTATGGTTGAGATATCACCCCGAATGCCTCATACAGCCAGCATGTTACATTCAATACAGCATCAAACTCCATCACGGTGGAGGACTTGCCCACCGTATCATGAACCGCGCCTAGACTACCGAGTTTGTGGGTACACAAGGAACCATGGAAGGTAACCCACATCCCTCGGCCACGGGGTTCAACACACCATGGGTGTAAGCACACGAAAAAGGAGACCTATAACCTAAAACAAGCGTAAATTTTCTGTTTGTTGTCCGTTCGGGGCATACCTTTTTTCTAGAAAGCTTGCGGCGAGGCCAACTCTGACAAAAAGCAAAATTTAAAGAGTAGAATAGTATATAATTTTATAAAAATTAAATACATCCCTATGGTTGAGATACCGCACTGAGTACCTCCTACTGCTTGCATGTTACATTCAATACAGCGTTGAACTCCATCGCGGTGGAGGACTCGCCCACCATATCATGAACCGCGCCTAGACTACTACGTTTATGGGTACTCAAGGAACTATGGAAGGTAACCCACATCATTCGGGCATGCGGTTCAACATACCGTGGATGTAAGCACATGAAAAAGGAGACCTATAACCTAAAACGAGCATAACTTTTGCATCCATTGTCCGATCGGTGCATACTTTTTTTTTCTAGAAAGCTTGCAGCGAGGCCAACACCGACAAAAAGCAAAATTCAAAGAGTAGAATAGTATATAATTTTTTACAAAATAAATACTTCCCTATTGTTGAGATATCACCCCGAATAACTCGTACAACCAGCATGTTACATTCAATACAGCATCAAACTCCATCACGGTGGAGGACTCGCCCACCGTATCATGAACCTCGCCTAGACTACCGAGTTTATGGGTACACAAGGAACCATGGAAGGTAACCCACATCCCTCGGCCACGGGGTTCAACACACCATGGGTGTAAGCACACGAAAAAGGAGACCTATAACCTAAAACAAGCGTAAATTTTCTTTTTGTTGTCCATTCGGGGCATACCTTTTTTCTAGAAAGCTTGTGGCGAGGCCAACACTGACAAAAAGCAAAATTTAAAGAGTAGAATAGTACATAATTTTATACAAATTAAATACTTCCGTATGGTTGAGATATCGCCCCAAGTACCTCCTACTGCTAGCATGTTACATTCAATACAGCGTTGAACTCCATCATGGTGGAGGACTCGCCCACCATATCATGAACCACGCGTACACTACCACGTTTATAGGTACACAAGGAACTATGGAAGGTAACCCACATCATTCGGGCATGCGGTTCATCACACCGTGGATGTAAGCACATGAAAAAGGAGACCTATAACCTAAAACGAGCATAACTTTTGCATCTGTTGTCCGATCGGTGCATACTTTTTTTTCTAGAAAGCTTCCGGCGAGGCCAACATCGACAAAAAGCGAAATTCAAAGAGTAGAATAGTATATAATTTTTTACAAAATAAATACTTCCCTATGGTTGAGATGTTGCCCCGCATACCTCCTACTGCGAGCATGTTATATTCAATACAGCGTCAAACTCCATCGCGCTGGAGGACTCGCCCACCGTATCATGAACCGCGCCTAGACTACCGAGTTTATGGGTACACAAGGAACCATGGAAGGTAACCCACATCCCTCGGCCACGCGGTTCAGCACACCATGGGTGTAAGCACACGAAAAAGGAGACCTATACCCTAAAACAAGCGTAAATTTTGCGTTCGTTGTCCGTTCAGGGCATACTTTTTTTCTAGAAAGCTTGCGGCGAGGCCAACACTGACAAAAGGTGAAATTCAAAGAGTAGAATAGTACATAATTTTATAAAAATTAAATACATCCCTATGGTTGAGATACCGCACTGAGTACCTCCTACTACTTGCATGTTACATTCAATACAGCGTTGAACTCCATCGCGGTGGAGGACTCGCCCACCATATCATGAACCGCGCCTAGACTACTACGTTTATGGGTACTCAAGGAACTATGGAAGGTAACCCACATCATTCGGGCATGCGGTTCATCATACCGTGGATGCAAGCACAAGAAAAAGGAGACCTATAACCTAAAACGAGCATAACTTTTGCATCCATTGTCCGATCGGTGCATACTTTTTTTTTCTAGAAAGCTTGCAGCGAGGCCAACACCGACAAAAAGCAAAATTCAAAGAGTAGAATAGTATATAATTTTTTACAAAATAAATACTTTCCTATGGTTGAGATATCACCCCGAATACCTCATACAGCTAGCATGTTACATTCAATACAGTATCAAACTCCGTCGCGGTGGAGGACTCACCCACCGTATCATGAACCGCGCCTAGACTACCGTGTTTATGGGTACACAAGGAACCATGGAAGATAACCCACATCCCTCGGTCACGCGTTTCAGCTCACCATGGGTGTAAGCACACGAAAAAGGAGACCTATAACATAAAACAAGTGTAAATTTTACGTTCGTTGTCTGTTCGGGGCATACTTTTTTTCTAGAGAGCTTGCAGCGAGGCCAACACTGACAAAAAGCAAAATTTAAAGAGTATAATAGTACATAATTTTATACAAATTAAATACTTCCCTATGGTTGAGATACCGCACCGAGTACCACCTACTGCTAGCATGTTACATTCAATACAGCGTTGAACTCCATCGCGGTGGAGGACTCGCCCACCATATCATGAACCGCGCCTAGACTACTACATTTATGGGTACTCAAGGAACTATGGAAGGTAACCCACATCATTCGGGCATGCGGTTCATCATACCGTGGATGTAACCACATGAAAAAGGAGACCTATAACCTAAAACGAGCATAACTTTTGCATCCGTTGTCCGATCGGTGCATACTTTTTTCTAGAAAGCTTGCGGCGAGGCCAACACCGACAAAAAGCGAAATTCAAAGAGTAGAGTAGTATATAATATTTTACAAAATAAATACTTACCTATGGTTGAGATATCACCCCGAATGCCTCATACAGCCAGCATGTTACATTCAATACAGCATCAAACTCCATCACGGTGGAGGACTTGCCCACCGTATCATGAACCGCGCCTAGACTACCGAGTTTATGGGTACACAAGGAACCATGGAAGGTAACCCACATCCCTCGGCCACGGGGTTCAACACACCATGGGTGTAAGCACACGAAAAAGGAGACCTATAACCTAAAACAAGCGTAAATTTTCTGTTTGTTGTCCGTTCGGGGCATACCTTTTTTCTAGAAAGCTTGCGGCGAGGCCAACTCTGACAAAAAGCAAAATTTAAAGAGTAGAATAGTATATAATTTTATAAAAATTAAATACATCCCTATGGTTGAGATACCGCACTGAGTAGCTCCTACTGCTTGCATGTTACATTCAATACAGCGTTGAACTCCATCGCGGTGGAGGACTCGCCCACCATATCATGAACCGCGCCTAGACTACTACGTTTATGGGTACTCAAGGAACTATGGAAGGTAACCCACATCATTCGGGCATGCGGTTCAACATACCGTGGATGTAAGCACATGAAAAAGGAGACCTATAACCTAAAACGAGCATAACTTTTGCATCCATTGTCCGATCGGTGCATACTTTTTTTTTCTAGAAAGCTTGCAGCGAGGCCAACACCGACAAAAAGCAAAATTCAAAGAGTAGAATAGTATATAATTTTTTACAAAATAAATACTTCCCTATTGTTGAGATATCACCCCGAATAACTCGTACAACCAGCATGTTACATTCAATACAGCATCAAACTCCATCACGGTGGAGGACTCGCCCACCGTATCATGAACCTCGCCTAGACTACCGAGTTTATGGGTACACAAGGAACCATGGAAGGTAACCCACATCCCTCGGCCACGGGGTTCAACACACCATGGGTGTAAGCACACGAAAAAGGAGACCTATAACCTAAAACAAGCGTAAATTTTCTTTTTGTTGTCCATTCGGGGCATACCTTTTTTCTAGAAAGCTTGTGGCGAGGCCAACACTGACAAAAAGCAAAATTTAAAGAGTAGAATAGTACATAATTTTATACAAATTAAATACTTCCGTATGGTTGAGATATCGCCCCAAGTACCTCCTACTGCTAGCATGTTACATTCAATACAGCGTTGAACTCCATCATGGTGGAGGACTCGCCCACCATATCATGAACCACGCGTACACTACCACGTTTATAGGTACACAAGGAACTATGGAAGGTAACCCACATCATTCGGGCATGCGGTTCATCACACCGTGGATGTAAGCACATGAAAAAGGAGACCTATAACCTAAAACGAGCATAACTTTTGCATCTGTTGTCCGATCGGTGCATACTTTTTTTTCTAGAAAGCTTCCGGCGAGGCCAACATCGACAAAAAGCGAAATTCAAAGAGTAGAATAGTATATAATTTTTTACAAAATAAATACTTCCCTATGGTTGAGATGTTGCCCCGCATACCTCCTACTGCGAGCATGTTATATTCAATACAGCGTCAAACTCCATCGCGCTGGAGGACTCGCCCACCGTATCATGAACCGCGCCTAGACTACCGAGTTTATGGGTACACAAGGAACCATGGAAGGTAACCCACATCCCTCGGCCACGCGGTTCAGCACACCATGGGTGTAAGCACACGAAAAAGGAGACCTATACCCTAAAACAAGCGTAAATTTTGCGTTCGTTGTCCGTTCAGGGCATACTTTTTTTCTAGAAAGCTTGCGGCGAGGCCAACACTGACAAAAGGTGAAATTCAAAGAGTAGAATAGTACATAATTTTATAAAAATTAAATACATCCCTATGGTTGAGATACCGCACTGAGTACCTCCTACTGCTTGCATGTTACATTCAATACAGCGTTGAACTCCATCGCGGTGGAGGACTCGCCCACCATATCATGAACCGCGCCTAGACTACTACGTTTATGGGTACTCAAGGAACTATGGAAGGTAACCCACATCATTCGGGCATGCGGTTCATCATACCGTGGATGCAAGCACAAGAAAAAGGAGACCTATAACCTAAAACGAGCATAACTTTTGCATCCATTGTCCGATCGGTGCATACTTTTTTTTTCTAGAAAGCTTGCAGCGAGGCCAACACCGACAAAAAGCAAAATTCAAAGAGTAGAATAGTATATAATTTTTTACAAAATAAATACTTCCCTAGTTGTTGAGATATCACCCCGAATAACTCGTACAGCCAGCATGTTACATTCAATACAGCATCAAACTCCATCACGATAGAGGACTTGTGCATCATATCATGAACCGCGCCTAGACTACCGAATTTATGGGTACACAAGGAACCATGGAAGGTAACCCACATCCCTCGGCCACGGGGTTCAACACACCATGGGTGTAAGCACACGAAAAAGGAGACCTATAACCTAAAACAAGCGTAAATTTTCTGTTTGTTGTCCGTTCGGGGCATACCTTTTTTCTAGAAAGCTTGTGGCGAGGCCAACACTGACAAAAAGCAAAATTTAAAGAGTAGAATAGTACAAAATTTTATACAAATTAAATACTTCCCTATGGTTGAGATATCGCCCCAAGTACCTCCTACTGCTAGCATGTTACATTCAATACAGCGTTGAACTCCATCACGGTGGAGCACTCGCCCACCATATCATGAACGACGCGTACACTACCACGTTTATAGGTACACAAGGAACTATGGAAGGTAACCCACATCATTCGGGCACGTGGTTCATCACACCGTGGATGTAAGCACATGAAAAACGGAGACCTATAACCTAAAACGAGCATAACTTTTGCATCTGTTGTCCGATTGGTGCATACTTTTTTTTCTAGAAAGCTTCCGGCGAGGCCAACACCGACAAAAAGCGAAATTCAAAGAGTAGAATAGTATATAATTTTTTACAAAATAAATACTTCCCTATGGTTGAGATGTTGCCCCGCATACCTCCTACTGCGAGCATGTTATATTCAATACAGCGTCAAACTCCATCGCGGTGGAGGACTCGCCCACCATATCATGAACCGCGCCTAGACTACCGAGTTTATGGGTACACAAGGAACCATGGAAGGTAACCCACATCCCTCGGCCACGCGGTTCAGCACACCATGGGTGTAAGCACACGAAAAAGGAGACCTATAACCTAAAACAAGCGTAAATTTTGCGTTCGTTGTCCGTTCAGGGCATACTTTTTTTCTAGAAAGCTTGCGGCGAGGCCAACACTGACAAAAGGCGAAATTCAAAGAGTAGAATAGTACATAATTTTATAAAAATTAAATACATCCCTATGGTTGAGATACCGCACTGAGTACCTCCTACTGCTTGCATGTTACATTCAATACAGCGTTGAACTCCATCGCGGTGGAGGACTCGCCCACCATATCATGAACCGCGCCTAGACTTCTACGTTTATGGGTCCTCAAGGAACTATGGAAGGTAACCCACATCATTTGGGCACGCGGATTATCATACCGTGGATGTAAGCACATGAAAAAGGAGACCTATAACCTAAAACGAGCATAACTTTTGCATCTGTTGTCCGATCGGTGCATACTTTTTTTTCTAGAAAGCTTCCGGCGAGGCCAACACCGACAAAAAGCGAATTCAAAGAGTAGAATAGTATATAATTTTTTACAAAATAAATACTTCCCTATGGTTGAGATGTTGCCCCGCATACCTCCTACTGCGAGCATGTTATATTCAATACAGCGTCAAACTCCATCTCGGTGGAGGACTCGCCCACCGTATCATGAACCGTGCCTAGACTACCGAGTTTATGCGTACACAAGGAACCATGGAAGATAACTCACATCCCTCGGCCACCATGTTCAGCACACCGTGGGTGTGAGCACACGAAAAAGGAGACCTATAACCTAAAACAAGCGTAACTTTTGCGTCCATTGTCCGTTTGGGGTATACTTTTTTCTAGAAAGCTTGCGGCGTGCCCAACACCGACAAAAAGCAAAATTCAAAGAGTAGAATAGTATATAACTTTATAGAAAATAAATACTTCCCTATGGTTGAGATACCGCACCGAGTACCTCCTACTGCTAGCATGCTACATTCAATATAGCTTTGAACTCCATCGCGGTGGAGGACTCGCCCACCATATCATGAACCGTGCCTAGACTACTACGTTTAGGGGTACTCAAGGAACTATGGAAGGTAACCCACATCATTCGGGCACGCGGTTCATCATACCGTGGATGTAATCACATGAAAAAGGAGACCTATAACCTAAAACGAGCATAACTTTTGCATCCGTTGTCCGATCGGTGCATACTTTTTTTTTCTAGAAAGCTTGCAGCGAGGCCAACACCGACAAAAAGTGAAATTCAAGGAGTAGAATAGTATATAATATTTTTCAAAATAAATACTTTCCTATGGTTGAGATATCACCCCGAATGCCTCATACAGCCAGCATGTTACATTCAATACAGCATCAAACTCCATCACGGTGGAGGACTTGCCCACCGTATCATGAACCGCGCCTAGACTACCGAGTTTATGGGTACACAAGGAACCATGGAAGGTAACCCACATCCCTCGGCCACGGGGTTCAACACACCATGGGTGTAAGCACACGAAAAAGGAGACCTATAACCTAAAACAAGCGTAAATTTTCTGTTTGTTGTCCGTTCGGGGCATACCTTTTTTCTAGAAAGCTTGCGGCGAGGCCAACTCTGACAAAAAGCAAAATTTAAAGAGTAGAATAGTATATAATTTTATAAAAATTAAATACATCCCTATGGTTGAGATACCGCACTGAGTACCTCCTACTGCTTGCATGTTACATTCAATACAGCGTTGAACTCCATCGCGGTGGAGGACTCGCCCACCATATCATGAACCGCGCCTAGACTACTACGTTTATGGGTACTCAAGGAACTATGGAAGGTAACCCACATCATTCGGGCATGCGGTTCAACATACCGTGGATGTAAGCACATGAAAAAGGAGACCTATAACCTAAAACGAGCATAACTTTTGCATCCATTGTCCGATCGGTGCATACTTTTTTTTTCTAGAAAGCTTGCAGCGAGGCCAACACCGACAAAAAGCAAAATTCAAAGAGTAGAATAGTATATAATTTTTTACAAAATAAATACTTCCCTATTGTTGAGATATCACCCCGAATAACTCGTACAACCAGCATGTTACATTCAATACAGCATCAAACTCCATCACGGTGGAGGACTCGCCCACCGTATCATGAACCTCGCCTAGACTACCGAGTTTATGGGTACACAAGGAACCATGGAAGGTAACCCACATCCCTCGGCCACGGGGTTCAACACACCATGGGTGTAAGCACACGAAAAAGGAGACCTATAACCTAAAACAAGCGTAAATTTTCTTTTTGTTGTCCATTCGGGGCATACCTTTTTTCTAGAAAGCTTGTGGCGAGGCCAACACTGACAAAAAGCAAAATTTAAAGAGTAGAATAGTACATAATTTTATACAAATTAAATACTTCCGTATGGTTGAGATATCGCCCCAAGTACCTCCTACTGCTAGCATGTTACATTCAATACAGCGTTGAACTCCATCATGGTGGAGGACTCGCCCACCATATCATGAACCACGCGTACACTACCACGTTTATAGGTACACAAGGAACTATGGAAGGTAACCCACATCATTCGGGCACGCGGTTCATCACACCGTGGATGTAAGCACATGAAAAAGGAGACCTATAACCTAAAACGAGCATAACTTTTGCATCTGTTGTCCGATCGGTGCATACTTTTTTTTCTAGAAAGCTTCCGGCGAGGCCAACACCGACAAAAAGCGAAATTCAAAGAGTAGAATAGTATATAATTTTTTACAAAATAAATACTTCCCTATGGTTGAGATGTTGCCCCGCATACCTCCTACTGCGAGCATGTTATATTCAATACAGCGTCAAACTCCATCGCGCTGGAGGACTCGCCCACCGTATCATGAACCGCGCCTAGACTACCGAGTTTATGGGTACACAAGGAACCATGGAAGGTAACCCACATCCCTCGGCCACGCGGTTCAGCACACCATGGGTGTAAGCACACGAAAAAGGAGACCTATACCCTAAAACAAGCGTAAATTTTGCGTTCGTTGTCCGTTCAGGGCATACTTTTTTTCTAGAAAGCTTGCGGCGAGGCCAACACTGACAAAAGGCGAAATTCAAAGAGTAGAATAGTACATAATTTTATAAAAATTAAATACATCCCTATGGTTGAGATACCGCACTGAGTACCTCCTACTGCTTGCATGTTACATTCAATACAGCGTTGAACTCCATCGCGGTGGAGGACTCGCCCACCATATCATGAACCGCGCCTAGACTACTACGTTTATGGGTCCTCAAGGAACTATGGAAGGTAACCCACATCATTTGGGCACGCGGATCATCATACCGTGGATGTAAGCACATGAAAAAGGAGACCTATAACCTAAAACGAGCATAACTTTTGCATCCGTTGTCCGATCGGTGCATACTTTTTTTCTAGAAAGCTTGCGGAGAGGCCAACACCTGACAAAAAGCAAAATTCAAAGAGTAGAGTAGTATATAATTTTTTACAAAATAAATACTTCCCTATGGTTGAGATGTTGCCCCGCATACCTCCTACTGCGAGCATGTTATATTCAATACAGCGTCAAACTCCATCGCGCTGGAGGACTCGCCCACCGTATCATGAACCGCGCCTAGACTACAGAGTTTATGGGTACACAAGGAACCATGGAAGGTAACCCACATCCCTCGGCCACTGGGTTCAACACACCATGGGTGTAAGCACACGAAAAAGGAGACCTATAACCTAAAACAAGCGTAAATTTTCTGTTTGTTGTCCGTTCGGGGCATACCTTTTTTCTAGAAAGCTTGCGGCGAGGCCAACACTGACAAAAAGCAAAATTTAAAGAGTAGAATAGTACATAATTTTATAAAACTTAAATACATCCCTATGGTTGAGATACCGCACTGAGTACCTCCTACTACTTGCATGTTACATTCAATACAGCGTTGAACTCCATCGCGGTGGAGGACTCGCCCACCATATCATGAACCGCGCCTAGACTACTACGTTTATGGGTACTCAAGGAACTATGGAAGGTAACCCACATCATTCGGGCATGCGGTTCATCATACCGTGGATGTAAGCACATGAAAAAGGAGACCTATAACCTAAAACGAGCATAACTTTTGCATCCATTGTCCGATCGGTGCATACTTTTTTTTTCTAGAAAGCTTGCAGCGAGGCCAACACCGACAAAAAGCAAAATTCAAAGAGTAGAATAGTATATAATTTTTTACAAAATAAATACTTCCCTATTGTTGAGATATCACCCCGAATAACTCGTACAGCCAGCATGTTACATTCAATACAGCATCAAACTCCATCACGGTGGAGGACTTGCACACCGTATCATGAACCGCGCCTAGACTACCGAGTTTATGGGTACACAAGGAACCATGGAAGGTAACCCACATCCCTCGGCCACGGGGTTCAACACACCATGGGTGTAAGCACACGAAAAAGGAGACCTATAACCTAAAACAAGCGTAAATTTTCTGTTTGTTGTCCGTTCGGGGCATACCTTTTTTCTAGAAAGCTTGCGGCGAGGCCAACTCTGACAAAAAGCAAAATTTAAAGAGTAGAATAGTATATAATTTTATAAAAATTAAATACATCCCTATGGTTGAGATACCGCACTGAGTACCTCCTACTGCTTGCATGTTACATTCAATACAGCGTTGAACTCCATCGCGGTGGAGGACTCGCCCACCATATCATGAACCGCGCCTAGACTACTACGTTTATGGGTACTCAAGGAACTATGGAAGGTAACCCACATCATTCGGGCATGCGGTTCAACATACCGTGGATGTAAGCACATGAAAAAGGAGACCTATAACCTAAAACGAGCATAACTTTTGCATCCATTGTCCGATCGGTGCATACTTTTTTTTCTAGAAAGCTTGCGGCGAGGCCAACACCGACAAAAAGCAAAATTCAAAGAGTAGAATAGTATATAATTTTTTACAAAATAAATACTTCCCTATGGTTGAGATGTTGCCCCGCATACCTCCTACTGCGAGCATGTTATATTCAATACAGCGTCAAACTCCATCGCGCTGGAGGACTCGCCCACCGTATCATGAACCGCGCCTAGACTACCGAGTTTATGGGTACACAAGGAACCATGGAAGGTAACCCACATCCCTCGGCCACGGGGTTCAACACACCATGGGTGTAAGCACACGAAAAAGGAGACCTATAACCTAAAACAAGCGTAAATTTTCTGTTTGTTGTCCGTTCGGGGCATACCTTTTTTCTAGAAAGCTTGCGGCGAGGCCAACACTGACAAAAAGCAAAATTTAAAGAGTAGAATAGTACATAATTTTATAAAACTTAAATACATCCCTATGGTTGAGATACCGCACTGAGTACCTCCTACTACTTGCATGTTACATTCAATACAGCGTTGAACTCCATCGCGGTGGAGGACTCGCCCACCATATCATGAACCGCGCCTAGACTACTATGTTTATGGGTACTCAAGGAACTATGGAAGGTAACCCACATCATTCGGGCATGCGGTTCATCATACCGTGGATGTAAGCACATGAAAAAGGAGACCTATGACCTAAAACGAGCATAACTTTTGCATCCATTGTCCGATCGGTGCATACTTTTTTTTTCTAGAAAGCTTGCAGCGAGGCCAACACCGACAAAAAGCAAAATTCAAAGAGTAGAATAGTATATAATTTTTTACAAAATAAATACTTCCCTATTGTTGAGATATCACCCCGAATAACTCGTACAGCCAGCATGTTACATTCAATACAGCATCAAACTCCATCACGGTGGAGGACTTGCACACCGTATCATGAACCGCGCCTAGACTACCGAGTTTATGGGTACACAAGGAACCATGGAAGGTAACCCACATCCCTCGGCCACGGGGTTCAACACACCATGGGTGTAAGCACACGAAAAAGGAGACCTATAACCTAAAACAAGCGTAAATTTTCTGTTTGTTGTCCGTTCGGGGCATACCTTTTTTCTAGAAAGCTTGCGGCGAGGCCAACTCTGACAAAAAGCAAAATTTAAAGAGTAGAATAGTATATAATTTTATAAAAATTAAATACATCCCTATGGTTGAGATACCGCACTGAGTACCTCCTACTGCTTGCATGTTACATTCAATACAGCGTTGAACTCCATCGCGGTGGAGGACTCGCCCACCATATCATGAACCGCGCCTAGACTACTACGTTTATGGGTACTCAAGGAACTATGGAAGGTAACCCACATCATTCGGGCATGCGGTTCAACATACCGTGGATGTAAGCACATGAAAAAGGAGACCTATAACCTAAAACGAGCATAACTTTTGCATCCATTGTCCGATCGGTGCATACTTTTTTTTTCTAGAAAGCTTGCAGCGAGGCCAACACCGACAAAAAGCAAAATTCAAAGAGTAGAATAGTATATAATTTTTTACAAAATAAATACTTCCCTATTGTTGAGATATCACCCCGAATAACTCGTACAGCCAGCATGTTACATTCAATACAGCATCAAACTCCATCACGGTGGAGGACTCGCCCACCGTATCATGAACCTCGCCTAGACTACCGAGTTTATGGGTACACAAGGAACCATGGAAGGTAACCCACATCCCTCGGCCACAGGGTTCAACACACCATGGGTGTAAGCACACGAAAAAGGAGACCTATAACCTAAAACAAGCGTAAATTTTCTTTTTGTTGTCCATTCGGGGCATACCTTTTTTCTAGAAAGCTTGTGGCGAGGCCAACACTGACAAAAAGCAAAATTTAAAGAGTAGAATAGTACATAATTTTATACAAATTAAATACTTCCGTATGGTTGAGATATCGCCCCAAGTACCTCCTACTGCTAGCATGTTACATTCAATACAGCGTTGAACTCCATCATGGTGGAGGACTCGCCCACCATATCATGAACCACGCGTACACTACCACGTTTATAGGTACACAAGGAACTATGGAAGGTAACCCACATCATTCGGGCACGCGGTTCATCACACCGTGGATGTAAGCACATGAAAAAGGAGACCTATAACCTAAAACGAGCATAACTTTTGCATCTGTTGTCCGATCGGTGCATACTTTTTTTTTCTAGAAAGCTTGCAGCGAGGCCAACACCGACAAAAAGCAAAATTCAAAGAGTAGAATAGTATATAATTTTTTACAAAATAAATACTTCCCTATTGTTGAGATATCACCCCGAATAACTCGTACAGCCAGCATGTTACATTCAATACAGCATCAAACTCCATCACGGTGGAGGACTTGCACACCGTATCATGAACCGCGCCTAGACTACCGAGTTTATGGGTACACAAGGAACCATGGAAGGTAACCCACATCCCTCGGCCACGGGGTTCAACACACCATGGGTGTAAGCACACGAAAAAGGAGACCTATAACCTAAAACAAGCGTAAATTTTCTGTTTGTTGTCCGTTCGGGGCATACCTTTTTTCTAGAAAGCTTGCGGCGAGGCCAACTCTGACAAAAAGCAAAATTTAAAGAGTAGAATAGTATATAATTTTATAAAAATTAAATACATCCCTATGGTTGAGATACCGCACTGAGTACCTCCTACTGCTTGCATGTTACATTCAATACAGCGTTGAACTCCATCGCGGTGGAGGACTCGCCCACCATATCATGAACCGCGCCTAGACTACTACGTTTATGGGTACTCAAGGAACTATGGAAGGTAACCCACATCATTCGGGCATGCGGTTCAACATACCGTGGATGTAAGCACATGAAAAAGGAGACCTATAACCTAAAACGAGCATAACTTTTGCATCCATTGTCCGATCGGTGCATACTTTTTTTTTCTAGAAAGCTTGCAGCGAGGCCAACACCGACAAAAAGCAAAATTCAAAGAGTAGAATAGTATATAATTTTTTACAAAATAAATACTTCCCTATTGTTGAGATATCACCCCGAATAACTCGTACAGCCAGCATGTTACATTCAATACAGCATCAAACTCCATCACGGTGGAGGACTCGCCCACCGTATCATGAACCTCGCCTAGACTACCGAGTTTATGGGTACACAAGGAACCATGGAAGGTAACCCACATCCCTCGGCCACAGGGTTCAACACACCATGGGTGTAAGCACACGAAAAAGGAGACCTATAACCTAAAACAAGCGTAAATTTTCTTTTTGTTGTCCATTCGGGGCATACCTTTTTTCTAGAAAGCTTGTGGCGAGGCCAACACTGACAAAAAGCAAAATTTAAAGAGTAGAATAGTACATAATTTTATACAAATTAAATACTTCCGTATGGTTGAGATATCGCCCCAAGTACCTCCTACTGCTAGCATGTTACATTCAATACAGCGTTGAACTCCATCATGGTGGAGGACTCGCCCACCATATCATGAACCACGCGTACACTACCACGTTTATAGGTACACAAGGAACTATGGAAGGTAACCCACATCATTCGGGCACGCGGTTCATCACACCGTGGATGTAAGCACATGAAAAAGGAGACCTATAACCTAAAACGAGCATAACTTTTGCATCTGTTGTCCGATCGGTGCATACTTTTTTTTCTAGAAAGCTTCCGGCGAGGCCAACACCGACAAAAAGCGAAATTCAAAGAGTAGAATAGTATATAATTTTTTACAAAATAAATACTTCCCTATGGTTGAGATGTTGCCCCGCATACCTCCTACTGCGAGCATGTTATATTCAATACAACGTCAAACTCCATCGCGCTGGAGGACTCGCCCACCGTATCATGAACCGCGCCTAGACTACCGAGTTTATGGGTACACAAGGAACCATGGAAGGTAACCCACATCCCTCGGCCACGCGGTTCAGCACACCATGGGTGTAAGCACACGAAAAAGGAGACCTATACCCTAAAACAATCGTAAATTTTGCGTTCGTTGTCCGTTCAGGGCATACTTTTTTTCTAGAAAGCTTGCGGCGAGGCCAACACTGACAAAAGGTGAAATTCAAAGAGTAGAATAGTACATAATTTTATAAAAATTAAATACATCCCTATGGTTGAGATACCGTACTGAGTACCTCCTACTGCTTGCATGTTACATTCAATACAGCGTTGAACTCCATCGCGGTGGAGGACTCGCCCACCATATCATGAACCGCGCCTAGACTACTACGTTTATGGGTCCTCAAGGAACTATGGAAGGTAACCCACATCATTTGGGCACGTGGATCATCATATCGTGGATGTAAGCACATGAAAAAGAAGACCTATAACCTAAAACGAGCATAACTTTTGCATCCGTTGTCCGATCGGTGCATACTTTTTTTCTAGAAAGCTTGCGGCGAGGCCAACACTGACAAAAAGCAAAATTCAAAGAGTAGAGTAGTATATAATTTTTTACAAAATAAATACTTCCCTATGGTTGAGATGTTGCCCCGCATACCTCCTACTGCGAGCATGTTATATTCAATACAGCGTCAAACTCCATCGCGCTGGAGGACTCGCCCACCGTATCATGAACCGCGCCTAGACTACAGAGTTTATGGGTACACAAGGAACCATGGAAGGTAACCCACATCCCTCGGCCACTGGGTTCAACACACCATGGGTGTAAGCACACGAAAAAGGAGACCTATAACCTAAAACAAGCGTAAATTTTCTGTTTGTTGTCCGTTCGGGGCATACCTTTTTTCTAGAAAGCTTGCGGCGAGGCCAACACTGACAAAAAGCAAAATTTAAAGAGTAGAATAGTACATAATTTTATAAAAATTAAATACATCCCTATGGTTGAGATACCGCACTGAGTACCTCCTACTGCTTGCATGTTACATTCAATACAACGTTGAACTCCATCGCGGTGGAGGACTCGCCCACCATATCATGAACCGCGCCTAGACTACTATGTTTATGGGTACTCAAGGAACTATGGAAGGTAACCCACATCATTCGGGCATGCGGTTCATCATACCGTGGATGTAAGCACATGAAAAAGGAGACCTATGACCTAAAACGAGCATAACTTTTGCATCCATTGTCCGATCGGTGCATACTTTTTTTTTCTAGAAAGCTTGCAGCGAGGCCAACACCGACAAAAAGCAAAATTCAAAGAGTAGAATAGTATATAATTTTTTACAAAGTAAATACTTCCCTATTGTTGAGATATCACCCCGAATAACTCGTACAGCCAGCATGTTACATTCAATACAGCATCAAACTCCATCACGGTGGAGGACTTGCACACCGTATCATGAACCGCGCCTAGACTACCGAGTTTATGGGTACACAAGGAACCATGGAAGGTAACCCACATCCCTCGGCCACGGGGTTCAACACACCATGGGTGTAAGCACACGAAAAAGGAGACCTATAACCTAAAACAAGCGTAAATTTTCTGTTTGTTGTCCGTTCGGGGCATACCTTTTTTCTAGAAAGCTTGTGGCGAGGCCAACACTGACAAAAAGCAAAATTTAAAGAGTAGAATAGTACATAATTTTATACAAATTAAATACTTCCGTATGGTTGAGATATCGCCCCAAGTATCCTCCTACTGCTAGCATGTTACATTCAATACAGCGTTGAACTCATCACGGTGGAGGACTCGCCCACCATATCATGAACCACGCGTACACTACTACGTTTATAGGTACACAAGGAACTATGGAAGGTAACCCACATCATTCGGGCACGCGGTTCATCACACCGTGGATGTAAGCACATGAAAAAGGAGACCTATAACCTAAAACGAGCATAACTTTTGCATCCGTTGTCCGATCGGTGCATACTTTTTTATTCTAGAAAGCTTGCGGTGAGGCCAACACCGACAAAAAGCAAAATTCAAAGAGTAGAATAGTATATAATTTTTTACAAAATAAATACTTCCCTATGGTTGAGATGCTGCCCCGCATACCTCCTACTGCGAGCATGTTATATTCAATACAGCGTCGAACTCCATCGCGGTGGAGGACTCGCCCACCGTATCATGAACCGCGCCTAGACTACCGAGTTTATGGGTACACAAGGAACCATGGAAGGTAACCCACATCCCTCGGCCACGCGGTTCAGCACACCATGGGTGTAAGCACACGAAAAAGGAGACCTATAACCTAAAACAAGCGTAAATTTTGTGTTCGTTGTCCGTTCGGGGCATACCTTTTTTTCTAGAAAGCTTGCGGCGAGGCCAACACTGACAAAAAGCAAAATTAAAAGAGTAGAATAGTATATAATTTTATAGAAAATTAAATACATCCCTATGGTTGAGATACCGCACCTGAGTACCTCCTACTGCTAGCATGTTACATTCAATACAGCGTTGAACTCCATCGCGGTGGAGGACTCGCCCACCATATCATGAACCGCGCCTAGACTACTACGTTTATGGGTACTCAAGGAACTATGGAAGGTAACCCACATCATTTGGGCACGCGGTCATCATACCGTGGATGTAAGCACATGAAAAGGAGACCTATAACCTAAAACGAGCATAACTTTTGCATCCGTTGTCCGATCGGTGCATACTTTTTTTGTCTAGAAAGCTTGCGGTGAGGCCAACACCGACAAAAAGTGAAATTCAAAGAGTAGAATAGTATATAATATTTTACAAAATAAATACTTCACTATGGTTGAGATGCTGCCCTGCATACATCCTACTGCGAGCATGTTATATTCAATACAACGTCGAACTCCATCGCGGTGGAGGACTCGCCCAGCGTATCATGAACCGTGCCTAGACTACCGAGTTTATGCGTACACAAGGAACCATGGAAGATAACTCACATCCCTCGGCCACGTGGTTCAGCACACCGTCGGTTTAAGCACACGAAAAAGGAGACCTATAACCTAAAACAAGCGTAAATCTTGCGTCCATTGTCCGTTTGGGGTATACTTTTTTCTAGAAAGCTTGCGGCGTGGCCAACACCGACAAAAAGCAAAATTCAAAGAGTAGTATATAATTTTATAAAAAATAAATACTTCCCTATGGTTGAGATACCGCCCGAGTACCTCCTTTCTGCTAGCATGTTACATTCAATACAGCTTTGAACTCCATCACGGTGGAGGACTCGCCCACCATATCACGAACCGCGCCTAGACTATCGTGTTTATGGTACACAAGGAACCATGGAAGGTAACCCACATCAGTCAGGCACGCGGTTCATCACACCGTGGATGTAAGCACATGAAAAAGGAGACCTATAACCTAAAATGAGCATAACTTTTGCATCCGTTGTCCGATTGGTGCATTCTTTTTTTGTCTAGAAAGCTTGCGGTGAGGCCAACACTGACAAAAAGCAAAATTCAAAGAGTATAATAGTATATAATGTTTTAGAAAATAAGTACTTCCCTATGATTGAGATGCTGCCCCGCATACCTCCTACTGCGAGCATGTTATATTCAATACAGCGTCGAACTCCATCGCGGTGGAGGACTCGCCCACCGTATCATGAACCGTGCCTAGACTACCGAGTTTATGCGTACACAAGGAACCATGGAAGATAACTCACATCCCTCGGCCACGTGGTTCAGCACACCATGGGTGTGAGCACACGAAAAAGGTGACCTATAACCTAAAACAAGCGTAACTTTTGCGTCCATTGTCCGTTTGGGGTATACTTTTTTCTAGAAAGCTTGCGGCGTGCCCAACACTGACAAAAAGCAAAATTCAAAGAGTAGAATAGTATATAATTTTATAGAAAATAAATACTTCCCTATGGTTGAGATATCGCCCCAAGTACCTCCTACTGCTAGCATGTTACATTCAATACAATGTTGAAATCCATCACGGTGGAGGACTCGCCCACCATATCATGAACCACGCGTACACTACCATGTTTATAGGTACACAAGAAACTATGGAAGGTAACCCATGTCATTCGGGCACGCGGTTCATCACACCGTGGATGTAAGCACATGAAAAAGGAGACCTATAACCTAAAACGAGCATAACTTTTGCATCTGTTGTCCGATCGGTGCATACTTTTTTTTCTAGAAAGCTTCCGGCGAGGCCAACACCGACAAAAAGAGAAATTCAAAGAGTAGAATAGTATATAATTTTTTACAAAATAAATACTTCCCTATGGTTGAGATGTTGCCCCCGCATACCTCCTACTGCGAGCATGTTATATTCAATACAGCGTCAAACTCCATCGCGGTGGAGGACTCGCCCACCGTATCATGAACCGCGCCTAGACTACCGAGTTTATGGGTACACAAGGAACCATGGAAGGTAACCCACATCCCTCGGCCACGGGTTCAGCACACCATGGGTGTAAGCACACGAAAAAGGAGACCTATAACCTAAAACAAGCGTAAATTTTGCTGTTTCGTTGTCCGTTCAGGGGCATACCTTTTTTCTAGAAAGCTTGCGGCGAGGCCAACACTGACAAAAAGTGAAATTCAAAGAGTAGAATAGTACATAATTTTATAAAAATTAAATACATCCCTATGGTTGAGATACCGCACTGAGTACCTCCTACTGCTTGCATGTTACATTCAATACAGCGTTGAACTCCATCGCGGTGGAGGACTCGCCCACCATATCATGAACCGCGCCTAGACTACTACGTTTATGGGTACTCAAGGAACTATGGAAGGTAACCCACATCATTCGGGCATGCGGTTCATCATACCGTGGATGTAAGCACATGAAAAAGGAGACCTATAACCTAAAACGAGCATAACTTTTGCATCCATTGTCCGATCGGTGCATACTTTTTTTTTCTAGAAAGCTTGCAGCGAGGCCAACACCGACAAAAAGCAAAATTCAAAGAGTAGAATAGTATATAATTTTTTACAAAATAAATACTTCCCTATTGTTGAGATATCACCCCGAATAACTCGTACAGCCAGCATGTTACATTCAATACAGCATCAAACTCCATCACGGTGGAGGACTTGCCCACCGTATCATGAACCGCGCCTAGACTACCGAGTTTATGGGTACACAAGGAACCATGGAAGGTAACCCACATCCCTCGGCCACGGGGTTCAACACACCATGGGTGTAAGCACACGAAAAAGGAGACCTATAACCTAAAACAAGCGTAAATTTTCTGTTTGTTGTCCGTTCGGGGCATATCTTTTTTCTAGAAAGCTTGTGGCGAGGCCAACACTGACAAAAAGCAAAATTTAAAGAGTAGAATAGTACATAATTTTATACAAATTAAATACTTCCCTATGGTTGAGATATCGCCCCAAGTACCTCCTACTGCTAGCATGTTACATTCAATACAGCGTTGAACTCCATCATGGTGGAGGACTCGCCCACCATATCATGAACCACGCGTACACTACCACGTTTATAGGTACACAAGGAACTATGGAAGGTAACCCACATCATTCGGGCACGCGGTTCATCACACCGTGGATGTAAGCACATGAAAAAGGAGACCTATAACCTAAAATGAGCATAACTTTTGCATCTGTTGTCCGATCGGTGCATACTTTTTTTTCTAGAAAGCTTGCGGCGAGGCCAACACCGACAAAAAGAGAAATTCAAAGAGTAGAATAGTATATAATTTTTTACAAAATAAATACTTCCCTATGGTTGAGATGTTGCCCCACATACCTCCTACTGCGAGCATGTTATATTCAATACAGCGTCAAACTCCATCGCGGTGGAGGACTCGCCCACCGTATCATGAACCACGCCTAGACTACCGAGTTTATGGGTACACAAGGAACCATGGAAGGTAACCCACATCCCTCGGCCACGCGGTTCAGCACACCATGGGTGTAAGCACACGAAAAAGGAGACCTATACCCTAAAACAAGCGTAAATTTTGCGTTCGTTGTCCGTTCAGGGCATACTTTTTTTCTAGAAAGCTTGCGGCGAGGCCAACACTGACAAAAGTCGAAATTCAAAGAGTAGAATAGTACATAATTTTATAAAAATTAAATACATCCCTATGGTTGAGATACCGCACTGAGTACCTCCTAACTGCTTGCATGTTATATGCAATACAGCGTTGAACTCCATCGCGGTGGAGGACTCGCCCACCATATCATGAACCGCGCCTAGACTACTACGTTTATGGGTCCTCAAGGAACTATGGAAGGTAACCCACATCATTTGGGCATGCGGATCATCATATCATGGATGTAAGCACATGAAAAAGGAGACCTATAACCTAAAACGAGCATAACTTTTGCATCCGTTGTCCGATCGGTGCATACTTTTTTTCTAGAAAGCTTGCGGCGAGGCCAACACCGACAAAAAGCAAAATTCAAAGAGTAGAGTAGTATATAATATTTTACAAAATAAATACTTCCCTATGGTTGAGATATCACCCCGAATGCCCCATACAGCCAGCATGTTACATTCAATACAGCATCAAACTCCATCACGGTGGAGGACTTGCCCGCCGTATCATGAACCGCGCCTAGACTACCGAGTTTATGGGTACACAAGGAACCATGGAAGGTAACCCACATCCCTCGGCCACGGGGTTCAACACACCATGGGTGTAAGCACACGAAAAAGGAGACCTATAACCTAAAACAAGCGTAAATTTTCTGTTTGTTGTCCGTTCGGGGCATACCTTTTTTCTAGAAAGCTTGCGGCGAGGCCAACACTGACAAAAAGCAAAATTTAAAGAGTAGAATAGTACATAATTTTATAAAAATTAAATACATCCCTATGGTTGAGATACCGCACTGAGTACCTCCTACTGCTTGCATGTTATATTCAATACAGCGTTGAACTCCATCGCGGTGGAGGACTCGCCCACCATATCATGAACCGCGCCTAGACTACTACGTTTATGGGTACTCAAGGAACTATGGAAGGTAACCCACATCATTCGGGCACTGCGGTTCATCATACCGTGGATGTAAGCACATGAAAAAGGAGACCTATAACCTAAAACGAGCATAACTTTTGCATCCGTTGTCCGATCGGTGCATACTTTTTTTTCTAGAAAGCTTGCAGCGAGGCCAACACCGACAAAAAGCAAAATTCAAAGAGTAGAATAGTATATAATTTTTACAAAATAAATACTTCCCTATGGTTGAGATATCACCCCGAATACCTCATACAGCCAGCATGTTACATTCAATACAGCATCAAACTCCATCACGGTGGAGGACTTGCCCACCGTATCATGAACCGCGCCTAGACTACCGAGTTTATGGGTACACAAGGAACCATGGAAGGTAACCCACATCCCTCGGCCACGGGGTTCAACACACCATGGGTGTAAGCACACGAAAAAGGAGACCTATAACCTAAAACAAGCGTAAATTTTCTGTTTGTTGTCCGTTCGGGGCATACCTTTTTTCTAGAAAGCTTGCGGCGAGGCCAACACTGACAAAAAGCAAAATTTAAAGAGTAGAATAGTACATAATTTTATACAAATTAAATACTTCCCTATGGTTGAGATATCGCCCCAAGTACCTCCTACTGCTAGCATGTTACATTCAATACAGCGTTGAACTCCATCACGGTGGAGGACTCGCCCACCATATCATGAACCACGCGTACACTACCACGTTTATAGGTACACAAGGAACTATGGAAGGTAACCCACATCATTCGGGCACGCGGTTCATCACACCGTGGATGTAAGCACATGAAAAAGGAGACCTATAACCTAAAACGAGCATAACTTTTGCATCTGTTGTCCGATCGGTGCATACTTTTTTTTCTAGAAAAGCTTCCGGCGAGGCCAACACCGACAAAAAGCGAAATTCAAAGAGTAGAATAGTATATAATTTTTTACAAAATAAATACTTCCCTATGGTTGAGATGTTGCCCCGCATACCTCCTACTGCGAGCATGTTATATTCAATACAGCGTCAAACTCCATCGCGCTGGAGGACTCGCCCACCGTATCATGAACCGCGCCTAGACTACCGAGTTTATGGGTACACAAGGAACCATGGAAGGTAACCCACATCCCTCGGCCACGCGGTTCAGCACACCATGGGTGTAAGCACACGAAAAAGGAGACCTATAACCTAAAACAAGCGTAAATTTTGCGTTCGTTGTCCGTTCAGGGCATACTTTTTTTCTAGAAAGCTTGCGGCGAGGCCAACACTGACAAAAAGCAAAATTCAAAGAGTAGAATAGTACATAATTTTATAAAAATTAAATACTTCCCTATGGTTGAGATACCGCACCGAGTACCTCCTACTGCTAGCATGTTACATTCAATACAGCGTTGAACTCCATCGCGGTGGAGGACTCGCCCACCATATCATGAACCGCGCCTAGACTACTACGTTTATAGGTACATCAAGGAACTATGGAAGGTAACCCACATCATTTGGGCACGCGGTTCATCATACCGTGGATGTAAGCACATGAAAAAGGAGACCTATAACCTAAAACGAGCATAACTTTTGCATCCTGTTGTCCGATCGGTGCATACTTTTTTTTCTAGAAAGCTTGCGGCGAGGCCAACACCGACAAAAAGCGAAAATTCAAAGAGTAGAATAGTATATAATTTTTACAAAATAAATACTTCCCTATGGTTGAGATATCACCCCGAATACCTCCTACAGCGAGCATGTTATATTCAATACAGCGTCAAACTCCATCGCGCTGGAGGACTCGCCCACCGTATCATGAACCGCGCCTAGACTACCGAGTTTATGGGTACACAAGGAACCATGGAAGGTAACCCACATCCCTCGGCCACGCGGTTCAGCACACCATGGGTGTAAGCACACGAAAAAGGAGACCTATAACCTAAAACAAGCGTAAATTTTGCGTTCGTTGTCCGTTCAGGGCATACTTTTTTTCTAGAAAGCTTGCGGCGAGGCCAACACAGACATAAAAGCAAAATTCAAAGAGTAGAATAGTACATAATTTTATAAAAATTAAATACATCCCTATGGTTGAGATACCGCACAGAGTACCTCCTACTGCTTGCATGTTACATTCAATACAGCGTTGAACTCCATCGCGATGGAGGACTCGCCCACCATATCATGAACCGCGCCTAGACTACTACGTTTATGGGTACTCAAGGAACTATGGAAGGTAACCCACATCATTTGGGCACGCGGATCATCATACCGTGGATGTAAGCACATGAAAAAGGAGACCTATAACCTAAAACGAGCATAACTTTTGCATCCGTTGTCCGATCGGTGCATACTTTTTTTTCTAGAAAGCTTGCGGCGAGGCCAACACCGACAAAAAGCGAAATTCAAAGAGTAGAGTAGTATATAATATTTTACAAAATAAATACTTCCCTATGGTTGAGATATCACCCCGAATGCCTCATACAGCTAGTATGTTACATTCAATACAGCATCAAACTCCATCACGGTGGAGGACTCGCCCACCGTATCATGAACCGCGCCTAGACTACCGAGTTTATGGGTACACAAGGAACCATAGAAGGTAACCCACATCCCTCGGCCACGCGGTTCAGCACACCATGGGTGTAAGCACATGAAAAAGGAGACCTATAACCTAAAACAAGCTGTAAATTTTCTGTTTGTTGTCCGTTCGGGGCATACCTTTTTTCTAGAAAGCTTGCGGCGAGGCCAACACTGACAAAAAGCAAAATTTAAAGAGTAGAATAGTACATAATTTTATACAAATTAAATACTTCCCTATGGTTGAGATATCGCCCCAAGTACCTCCTACTGCTAGCATGTTACATTCAATACAGCGTTGAACTCCATCGCGGTGGAGGACTCGCCCACCATATCATGAACCGCGCCTAGACTACTACGTTTATGGGTACTCAAGGAACTATGGAAGGTAACCCACATCATTCGGGCACGCGGTTCATCACACCGTGGATGTAAGCACATGAAAAAGAGACCTATAACCTAAAACGAGCATAACTTTTGCATCTGTTGTCCGATCGGTGCATACTTTTTTTTCTAGAAAGCTTCCGGCGAGGCCAACACCGACAAAAAGCGAAATTCAAAGAGTAGAATAGTATATAATTTTTTACAAAATAAATACTTCCCTATGGTTGAGATGTTGCCCCGCATACCTCCTACTGCGAGCATGTTATATTCAATACAGCGTCAAACTCCATCGCGCTGGAGGACTCGCCCACCGTATCATGAACCGCGCCTAGACTACCGAGTTTATGGGTACACAAGGAACCATGGAAGGTAACCCACATCCCTCGGCCACGGGGTTCAACACACCATGGGTGTAAGCACACGAAAAAGGAGACCTATAACCTAAAACAAGCGTAAATTTTCTGTTTGTTGTCCGTTCGGGGCATACCTTTTTTCTAGAAAGCTTGCGGCGAGGCCAACACTGACAAAAAGCAAAATTTAAAGAGTAGAATAGTACATAATTTTATAAAAATTAAATACATCCCTATGGTTGAGATACCGCACTGAGTACCTCCTACTGCTTGCATGTTACATTCAATACAGCGTTGAACTCCATCGCGGTGGAGGACTCGCCCACCATATCATGAACCGCGCCTAGACTACTATGTTTATGGGTACTCAAGGAACTATGGAAGGTAACCCACATCATTCGGGCATGCGGTTCATCATACCGTGGATGTAAGCACATGAAAAAGGAGACCTATGACCTAAAACGAGCATAACTTTTGCATCCATTGTCCGATCGGTGCATACTTTTTTTTTCTAGAAAGCTTGCAGCGAGGCCAACACCGACAAAAAGCAAAATTCAAAGAGTAGAATAGTATATAATTTTTTACAAAATAAATACTTCCCTATTGTTGAGATATCACCCCGAATAACTCGTACAGCCAGCATGTTACATTCAATACAGCATCAAACTCCATCACGGTGGAGGACTTGCCCACCGTATCATGAACCTCGCCTAGACTACCGAGTTTATGGGTACACAAGGAACCATGGAAGGTAACCCACATCCCTCGGCCACGGGGTTCAACACACCATGGGTGTAAGCACACGAAAAAGGAGACCTATAACCTAAAACAAGCGTAAATTTTCTTTTTGTTGTCCATTCGGGGCATACCTTTTTTCTAGAAAGCTTGTGGCGAGGCCAACACTGACAAAAAGCAAAATTTAAAGAGTAGAATAGTACATAATTTTATACAAATTAAATACTTCCCTATGGTTGAGATATCGTCCCAAGTACCTCCTACTACTAGCATGTTACATTCAATACAACGTTGAACTCCATCACGGTGGAGGACTCGCCCACCATATCATGAACCACGCGTACACTACCACGTTTATAGGTACACAAGGAACTATGGAAGGTAACCCACATCATTCGGGCACGCGGTTCATCACACCGTGGATGTAAGCACATGAAAAAGGAGACCTATAACCTAAAACGAGCATAACTTTTGCATCTGTTGTCCGATCGGTGCATACTTTTTTTTCTAGAAAACTTCCGGCGAGGCCAACACCGACAAAAAGCGAAATTCAAAGAGTAGAATAGTATATAATTTTTTACAAAATAAATACTTCCCTATGGTTGAGATATTGCCCCGCATACCTCCTACTACGAGCATGTTATATTCAATACAGCGTCAAACTCCATCGCGCTGGAGGACTCGCCCACCGTATCATGAACCGCGCCTAGACTACCGAGTTTATGGGTACACAAGGAACCATGGAAGGTAACCCACATCCCTCGGCCACGCGGTTCAGCACACCATGGGTGTAAGCACACGAAAAAAGAGACCTATAACCTAAAACAAGCGTAAATTTTGCGTTCGTTGTCCGTTCAGGGCATACTTTTTTTCTAGAAAGCTTGCGGCGAGGCCAACACTGACAAAAAGCAAAATTCAAAGAGTAGAATAGTACATAATTTTATAAAAATTAAATACATCCCTATGGTTGAGATACCGCACTGAGTACCTCCTACTGCTTGCATGTTACATTCGATACAGCGTTGAACTCCATCGCGGTGGAGGACTCGCCCACCATATCATGAACCGCGCCTAGACTACTACGTTTATGGGTACTCAAGGAACTATGGAAGGTAACCCACATCATTCAGGGCATGCGGTTCAATCATACCGTGGATGTAAGCACATGAAAAAGGAGACCTATAACCTAAAACGAGCATAACTTTTGCATCCATTGTCCGATCGGTGCATACTTTTTTTTTTCTAGAAAGCTTGCAGCGAGGCCAACACCGACAAAAAGCAAAATTCAAAGAGTAGAATAGTATATAATTTTTTACAAAATAAATACTTCCCTATTGTTGAGATATCACTCCGAATAACTCGTACAGCCAGCATGTTACATTCAATACAACATCAAACTCCATCACGGTGGAGGACTTGCGCACCGTATCATGAACCGCGCCTAGACTACCGAGTTTATGGGCACACAAGGAACCATGGAAGGTAACCCACATCCCTCGGCCATGGGGTTCAACACACCATGGGTGTAAGCACATAAAAAGGAGACCTATAACCTAAAACAAGCGTAAATTTTTCTGTTTGTTGTCCGTTCGGGGCATACCTTTTTTCTAGAAAACTTGTGGCAAGGCCAACACTGACAAAAAGCAAAATTTAAAGAGTAGAATAGTACATAATTTTATACAAATTAAATACTTCCATATGGTTGAGATATCGCCCCAAGTACCTCCTACTACTAGCATGTTACATTCAATACAGCGTTGAACCATCACGGTGGAGGACTCGCCCACCATATCATGAACCACGCGTACACTACCACGTTTATAGGTACACAAGGAACTATGGAAGGTAACCCACATCATTCGGGCACGCGGTTCATCACACCGTGGATGTAAGCACATGAAAAACGAGACCTATAACCTAAAACGAGCATAACTTTTGCATCCGTTGTCCGATCGGTGCATACTTTTTTTCTAGAAAGCTTGCGGCGAGGCCAACACCGACAAAAAGCGAAATTCAAAGAGTAGAGTAGTATATAATATTTTACAAAATAAATACTTCCCTATGGTTGAGATATCACCCCGAATGCCTCATACAGCCAGCATGTTCCATTCAATACAGCATCAAACTCCATCACGGTGGAGGACTTGCCCACCGTATCATGAACCGCGCCTAGACTACCGAGTTTATGGGTACACAAGGAACCATGGAAGGTAACCCACATCCCTCGGCCACGGGGTTCAACACACCATGGGTGTAAGCACACGAAAAAGGAGACCTATAACCTAAAACAAGCGTAAATTTTCTGTTTGTTGTCCGTTCGGGGCATACCTTTTTTCTAGAAAGCTTGCGGCGAGGCCAACACTGACAAAAAGCAAAATTTAAAGAGTAGAATAGTACATAATTTTATAAAAATTAAATACATCCCTATGGTTGAGATACCGCACTGAGTACCTCCTACTGCTTGCATGTTACATTCAATACAGCGTTGAACTCCATCGCGGTGGAGGACTCGCCCACCATATCATGAACCGCGCCTAGACTACTATGTTTATGGGTACTCAAGGAACTATGGAAGGTAACCCACATCATTCGGGCATGCGGTTCATCATACCGTGGATGTAAGCACATGAAAAAGGAGACCTATGACCTAAAACGAGCATAACTTTTGCATCCATTGTCCGATCGGTGCATACTTTTTTTTTCTAGAAAGCTTGCAGCGAGGCCAACACCGACAAAAAGCAAAATTCAAAGAGTAGAGTAGTATATAATTTTTTACAAAATAAATACTTCCCTATTGTTGAGATATCACCCCGAATAACTCGTACAGCCAGCATGTTACATTCAATACAGCATCAAACTCCATCACGGTGGAGGACTTGCCCACCGTATCATGAACCTCGCCTAGACTACCGAGTTTATGGGTACACAAGGAACCATGGAAGGTAACCCACATCCCTCGGCCACGGGGTTCAACACACCATGGGTGTAAGCACACGAAAAAGGAGACCTATAACCTAAAACAAGCGTAAATTTTCTTTTTGTTGTCCATTCGCGGCATACCTTTTTTCTAGAAAGCTTGTGGCGAGGCCAACACTGACAAAAAGCAAAATTTAAAGAGTAGAATAGTACATAATTTTATACAAATTAAATACTTCCCTATGGTTGAGATATCGTCCCAAGTACCTCCTACTACTAGCATGTTACATTCAATACAGCGTTGAACTCCATCACGGTGGAGGACTCGCCCACCATATCATGAACCACGCGTACACTACCACGTTTATAGGTACACAAGGAACTATGGAAGGTAACCCACATCATTCGGGCACGCGGTTCATCACACCGTGGATGTAAGCACATGAAAAAGGAGACCTATAACCTAAAACGAGCATAACTTTTGCATCTGTTGTCCGATCGGTGCATACTTTTTTTTCTAGAAAGCTTCCGGCGAGGCCAACACCGACAAAAAGCGAAATTCAAAGAGTAGAATAGTATATAATTTTTTACAAAATAAATACTTCCCTATGGTTGAGATATTGCCCCGCATACCTCCTACTAGCGAGCATGTTATATTCAATACAGCGTCAAACTCCATCGCGCTGGAGGACTCGCCCACCGTATCATGAACCGCGCCTAGACTACCGAGTTTATGGGTACACAAGGAACCATGGAAGGTAACCCACATCCCTCGGCCACGCGGTTCAGCACACCATGGGTGTAAGCACACGAAAAAAGGAGACCTATAACCTAAAACAAGCGTAAATTTTGCGTTCGTTGTCCGTTCAGGGCATACTTTTTTTCTAGAAAGCTTGCGGCGAGGCCAACACTGACAAAAAGCAAAATTCAAAGAGTAGAATAGTACATAATTTTATAAAAATTAAATACATCCCTATGGTTGAGATACCGCACTGAGTACCTCCTACTGACTTGCATGTTACATTCAATACAGCGTTGAACTCCATCGCGGTGGAGGACTCGCCCACCATATCATGAACCGCGCCTAGACTACTACGTTTATGGGTACTCAAGGAACTATGGAAGGTAACCCACATCATTCGGGCACGCGGATCATCATACCGTGGATGTAAGCACATGAAAAAGGAGACCTATAACCTAAAACGAGCATAACTTTTGCATCCGTTGTCCGATCGGTGCATACTTTTTTTTCTAGAAAGCTTGCGGCGAGGCCAACACCGACAAAAAGCAAAATTCAAAGAGTAGAGTAGTATATAATATTTTACAAAATAAATACTTCCCTATGGTTGAGATATCACCCCGAATACCTCATACAGCCAGCATGTTACATTCAATACAGCATCAAACTCCATCACGGTGGAGGACTTGCCCACCGTATCATGAACCGCGCCTAGACTACCGAGTTTATGGGTACACAAGGAACCATGGAAGGTAACCCACATCCCTCGGCCACGGGGTTCAACACACCATGGGTGTAAGCACACGAAAAAGGAGACCTATAACCTAAAACAAGCGTAAATTTTGCTGTTCGTTGTCCGTTCAGGGCATACCTTTTTTTCTAGAAAGCTTGCGGCGAGGCCAACACTGACAAAAAGCAAAATTTAAAGAGTAGAATAGTACATAATTTTATACAAATTAAATACATTCCCTATGGTTGAGATACCGCCCAGAGTACCTCCTACTACTAGCATGTTACATTCAATACAGCGTTGAACTCCATCGCGGTGGAGGACTCGCCCACCATATCATGAACCCGCGCTAGCACTACTACGTTTATGGGTACTCAAGGAACTATGGAAGGTAACCCACATCATTTGGGCACGCGGATCATCATACCGTGGATGTAAGCACATGAAAAAGGAGACCTATAACCTAAAACGAGCATAACTTTTGCATCCGTTGTCCGATCGGTGCATACTTTTTTTTCTAGAAAGCTTGCGGCGAGGCCAACACCGACAAAAAGCGAAATTCAAAGAGTAGAGTAGTATATAATATTTTACAAAATAAATACTTCCCTATGGTTGAGATATCACCCCGAATGCCTCATACAGCAAGTATGCTACATTCAATACAGCATCAAACTCCATCACGGTGGAGGACTCGCCCACCGTATCATGAACCGCGCCTAGACTACCGAGTTTATGGGTACACAAGGAACCCTAGAAGGTAACCCACATCCCTCGGCCACGCGGTTCAGCACACCATGGGTGTAAGCACATGAAAAAGGAGACCTATAACCTAAAACAAGTGTAAATTTTCTGTTTGTTGTCCGTTCGGGGCATACCTTTTTTCTAGAAAGCTTGCGGCGAGGCCAACACTGACAAAAAGCAAAATTTAAAGAGTAGAATAGTACATAACTTTATACAAATTAAATACTTCCCTATGGTTGAGATATCGCCCCAAGTACCTCCTACTGCTAGCATGTTACATTTAATACAGCGTTGAACTCCATCGCGGTGGAGGACTCGCCCACCATATCATGAACCGCGCCTAGACTACTACGTTTATGGGTACTCAAGGAACTATGGAAGGTAACCCACATCATTCGGGCACGCGGTTCATCACACCGTGGATGTAAGCACATGAAAAACGAGACCTATAACCTAAAACGAGCATAACTTTTGCATCTGTTGTCCGATCGGTGCATACTTTTTTTTCTAGAAAGCTTCCGGCGAGGCCAACACCGACAAAAAGCGAAATTCAAAGAGTAGAATAGTATATAATTTTTTACAAAATAAATACTTCCCTATGGTTGAGATGTTGCCCCGCATACCTCCTACTAGCGAGCATGTTATATTCAATACAGCGTCAAACTCCATCGCGCTGGAGGACTCGCCCACCGTATCATGAACCGCGCCTAGACTACAGAGTTTATGGGTACACAAGGAACCATGGAAGGTAACCCACATCCCTCGGCCACTGGGTTCAACACACCATGGGTGTAAGCACACGAAAAAGGAGACCTATAACCTAAAACAAGCGTAAATTTTCTGTTTGTTGTCCGTTCGGGGCATACCTTTTTTCTAGAAAGCTTGCGGCGAGGCCAACACTGACAAAAAGCAAAATTTAAAGAGTAGAATAGTACATAATTTTATAAAAATTAAATACATCCCTATGGTTGAGATACCGCACTGAGTACCTCCTACTGCTTGCATGTTACATTCAATACAGCGTTGAACTCCATCGCGGTGGAGGACTCGCCCACCATATCATGAACCGCGCCTAGACTACTATGTTTATGGGTACTCAAGGAACTATGGAAGGTAACCCACATCATTCGGGCATGCGGTTCATCATACCGTGGATGTAAGCACATGAAAAAGGAGACCTATGACCTAAAACGAGCATAACTTTTGCATCCATTGTCCGATCGGTGCATACTTTTTTTTCTAGAAAGCTTGCAGCGAGGCCAACACCGACAAAAAGCAAAATTCAAAGAGTAGAATAGTATATAATTTTTTACAAAATAAATACTTCCCTATTGTTGAGATATCACCCCGAATAACTCGTACAGCCAGCATGTTACATTCAATACAGCATCAAACTCCATCACGGTGGAGGACTTGCCCACCGTATCATGAACCTCGCCTAGACTACCGAGTTTATGGGTACACAAGGAACCATGGAAGGTAACCCACATCCCTCGGCCACGGGGTTCAACACACCATGGGTGTAAGCACACGAAAAAGGAGACCTATAACCTAAAACAAGCGTAAATTTTCTTTTTGTTGTCCATTCGGGGCATACCTTTTTTCTACAAAGCTTGTGGCGAGGCCAACACTGACAAAAAGCAAAATTTAAAGAGTAGAATAGTACATAATTTTATACAAATTAAATACTTCCCTATGGTTGAGATATCGTCCCAAGTACCTCCTACTACTAGCATGTTACATTCAATACAACGTTGAACTCCATCACGGTGGAGGACTCGCCCACCATATCATGAACCACGCGTACACTACCACGTTTATAGGTACACAAGGAACTATGGAAGGTAACCCACATCATTCGGGCACGCGGTTCATCACACCGTGGATGTAAGCACATGAAAAAGGAGACCTATAACCTAAAACGAGCATAACTTTTGCATCTGTTGTCCGATCGGTGCATACTTTTTTTTCTAGAAAACTTCCGGCGAGGCCAACACCGACAAAAAGCGAAATTCAAAGAGTAGAATAGTATATAATTTTTTACAAAATAAATACTTCCCTATGGTTGAGATATTGCCCCGCATACCTCCTACTACGAGCATGTTATATTCAATACAGCGTCAAACTCCATCGCGCTGGAGGACTCGCCCACCGTATCATGAACCGCGCCTAGACTACCGAGTTTATGGGTACACAAGGAACCATGGAAGGTAACCCACATCCCTCGGCCACGCGGTTCAGCACACCATGGGTGTAAGCACACGAAAAAAGAGACCTATAACCTAAAACAAGCGTAAATTTTGCGTTCGTTGTCCGTTCAGGGCATACTTTTTTTCTAGAAAGCTTGCGGCGAGGCCAACACTGACAAAAAGCAAAATTCAAAGAGTAGAATAGTACATAATTTTATAAAAATTAAATACATCCCTATGGTTGAGATACCGCACTGAGTACCTCCTACGACTTGCATGTTACATTCAATACAGCGTGGAACTCCATCGCGGTGGAGGACTCGCCCACCATATCATGAACCGCGCCTAGACTACTACGTTTATGGGTACTCAAGGAACTATGGAAGGTAACCCACATCATTTGGGCACGCGGATCATCATACCGTGGATGTAAGCACATGAAAAAGGAGACCTATAACCTAAAACGAGCATAACTTTTGCATCCGTTGCCCGATCGGTGCATACTTTTTTTCTAGAAAGCTTGCGGCGAGGCCAATACCGACAAAAAGCAAAATTCAAAGAGTAGAGTAGTATATAATATTTTACAAAATAAATACTTCCCTATGGTTGAGATATCACCCCGAATGCCTCATACAGCCAGCATGTTACATTCAATACAGCATCAAACTTCATCACGGTGGAGGACTTGCCCACCGTATCATGAACCGCGCCTAGACTACCGAGTTTATGGGTACACAAGGAACCATGGAAGGTAACCCACATCCCTCGGCCACGGGGTTCAACACACCATGGGTGTAAGCACACGAAAAAGGAGACCTATAACCTAAAACAAGCGTAAATTTTCTGTTTGTTGTCCGTTCGGGGCATACCTTTTTTCTAGAAAGCTTGCGGCGAGGCCAACACTGACAAAAAGCAAAATTTAAAGAGTAGAATAGTACATAATTTTATACAAATTAAATACTTCCCTATGGTTGAGATATCGCCCCAAGTACCTCCTACTGCTAGCATGTTACATTCAATACAGCGTTGAACTCCACCACGGTGGAGGACTCGCCCACCATATCATGAACCACGCGTACACTACCACATTTATAGGTACACAAGGAACTATGGAAGGTAACCCACATCATTCGGGCACGCGGTTCATCATACCGTGGATGTAAGCACATGAAAAAGGAGACCTATAACCTAAAACGAGCATAACTGTTGCATCTGTTGTCTGATCGGTGCATACTTTTTTTTCTAGAAAGCTTCCGGCGAGGCCAACACCGACAAAAAGCAAAATTCAAAGAGTAGAATAGTACATAATTTTATAAAAATTAAATACATCCCTATGGTTGAGATACCGCACTGAGTACCTCCTACTGCTTGCATGTTACATTCAATACAGCGTTGAACACCATCACGGTGGAGGAGTCGCCCACCATATCATGAACCGCGCCTAGACTACTACGTTTATGGGTACCCAAGGAACTATGGAAGGTAACCCACATCATTTGGGCACGCGGATCATCATACCGTGGATGTAAGCACATGAAAAAGGAAACCTATAACCTAAAACGAGCATAACTTTTGCATCCGTTGTCCGATCGGTGCATACTTTTTTTTCTAGAAAGCTTGCGGCGAGGCCAACACCGACAAAAAGCGAAATTCAAAGACTAGAGTAGTATATAATATTTTACAAAATAAATACTTCCCTATGGTTGAGATATCACTTCGAATTCCTCATACAGCCAGCATGTTACATTCAATACAGCATCAAACTCCATCGTGGTGGAGGACTCGCCCACTGTATCATGAACCGCGCCTAGACTACCGAGTTTATGGGTACACATGGAACCATGGAAGGTAACCCACATCCCTCGGCCACGCGGTTCAGCACACCATGGGTGTAAGCACACGAAAAAGGAGACCTATAACATAAAACAAGTGTAAATTTTCTGTTCGTTGTCTGTTCGGGGCATACTTTTTTTCTAGAAAGCTTGCGGTGAGGCCAACACTGACAAAAAGCGAACTTCCAAGAGTAGAATAGTACATAATTTTATAAAAATTAAATACTTCCCTATGGTTGAGATACCGCACCGAGTTCCTCCTACTGCTAGCATGTTACGTTTAATACAGCGTTGAACTCCATCGCGGTGGAGGAGTCGCCCACCATATCATGAACCGCGCCTAGACTACTACGTTTATGGGTACCCAAGGAACTATGGAAGGTAACCCACATCATTTGGGCACGCGGATCATCATACCGTGGATGTAAGCACATGAAAAAGGAAACCTATAACCTAAAACGAGCATAACTTTTGCATCCGTTGTCCGATCGGTGCATACTTTTTTTTCTAGAAAGCTTGCGGCGAGGCCAACACCGACAAAAAGCGAAATTCAAAGACTAGAGTAGTATATAATATTTTACAAAATAAATACTTCCCTATGGTTGAGATATCACTTCGAATTCCTCATACAGCCAGCATGTTACATTCAATACAGCATCAAACTCCATCGTGGTGGAGGACTCGCCCACTGTATCATGAACCGCGCCTAGACTACCGAGTTTATGGGTACACATGGAACCATGGAAGGTAACCCACATCCCTCGGCCACGCGGTTCAGCACACCATGGGTGTAAGCACACGAAAAAGGAGACCTATAACATAAAACAAGTGTAAATTTTCTGTTCGTTGTCTGTTCGGGGCATACTTTTTTTCTAGAAAGCTTGCGGCGAGGCCAACACTGACAAAAAGCGAACTTCCAAGAGTAGAATAGTACATAATTTTATAAAAATTAAATACTTCCCTATGGTTGAGATACCGCACCGAGTACCTCCTACGACTTGCATGTTACATTCAATACAACGTGGAACTCCATCGCGGTGGAGGACTCGCCCACCATATCATGAACCGCGCCTAGACTACTACGTTTATGGGTACTCAAGGAACTATGGAAGGTAACCCACATCATTTGGGCACGCGGATCATCATACCGTGGATGTAAGCACATGAAAAAGGAGACCTATAACCTAAAACGAGCATAACTTTTGCATCCGTTGCCCGATCGGTGCATACTTTTTTTCTAGAAAGCTTGCGGCGAGGCCAACACCGACAAAAAGAAAAATTCAAAGAGTAGAGTAGTATATAATTTTTTACAAAATAAATACTTCCCTATGGTTGAGATATCACCTCGAATGCCTCATACAGCCAGTATGTTACATTCAATACAGCATCAAACTCCATCACGGTGGAGGACTCGCCCACCGTATCATGAACCGCGCCTAGACTACCGAGTTTATTGGTACACAAGGAACCATGGAAGGTAACCCACATCCCTCGGCCACGCGGTTTAGCACACCATGGGTGTAAGCACATGAAAAAGGAGACCAATAACCTAAAAAAAGCGTAAATTTTCTGTTAGTTGTCCATTCGGGGCATACCTTTTTTCTAGAAAGCTTGCAGCGAGGCCAACACTGACAAAAAGCAAAATTTAAAGAGTAGAATAGTACATAATTTTATACAAATTAAATACTTCCCTATGGTTGAGATATCGCCCCAAGTACCTCCTACTGCTAGCATGTTACATTCAATACAGCGTTGAACTCCACCACGGTGGAGGACTCGCCCACCATATCATGAACCACGCGTACACTACCACATTTATAGGTACACAAGGAACTATGGAAGGTAACCCACATCATTCGGGCACGCGGTTCATCATACCGTGGATGTAAGCACATGAAAAAGGAGACCTATAACCTAAAACGAGCATAACTGTTGCATCTGTTGTCTGATCGGTGCATACTTTTTTTTCTAGAAAGCTTCCGGCGAGGCCAACACCGACAAAAAGCAAAATTCAAAGAGTAGAATAGTACATAATTTTATAAAAATTAAATACATCCCTATGGTTGAGATACCGCACTGAGTACCTCCTACTGCTTGCATGTTACATTCAATACAGCGTTGAACACCATCACGGTGGAGGAGTCGCCCACCATATCATGAACCGCGCCTAGACTACTACGTTTATGGGTACCCAAGGAACTATGGAAGGTAACCCACATCATTTGGGCACGCGGATCATCATACCGTGGATGTAAGCACATGAAAAAGGAAACCTATAACCTAAAACGAGCATAACTTTTGCATCCGTTGTCCGATCGGTGCATACTTTTTTTTCTAGAAAGCTTGCGGCGAGGCCAACACCGACAAAAAGCGAAATTCAAAGACTAGAGTAGTATATAATATTTTACAAAATAAATACTTCCCTATGGTTGAGATATCACTTCGAATTCCTCATACAGCCAGCATGTTACATTCAATACAGCATCAAACTCCATCGTGGTGGAGGACTCGCCCACTGTATCATGAACCGCGCCTAGACTACCGAGTTTATGGGTACACATGGAACCATGGAAGGTAACCCACATCCCTCGGCCACGCGGTTCAGCACACCATGGGTGTAAGCACACGAAAAAGGAGACCTATAACATAAAACAAGTGTAAATTTTCTGTTCGTTGTCTGTTCGGGGCATACTTTTTTTCTAGAAAGCTTGCGGTGAGGCCAACACTGACAAAAAGCGAACTTCCAAGAGTAGAATAGTACATAATTTTATAAAAATTAAATACTTCCCTATGGTTGAGATACCGCACCGAGTTCCTCCTACTGCTAGCATGTTACGTTTAATACAGCGTTGAACTCCATCGCGGTGGAGGAGTCGCCCACCATATCATGAACCGCGCCTAGACTACTACGTTTATGGGTACCCAAGGAACTATGGAAGGTAACCCACATCATTTGGGCACGCGGATCATCATACCGTGGATGTAAGCACATGAAAAAGGAAACCTATAACCTAAAACGAGCATAACTTTTGCATCCGTTGTCCGATCGGTGCATACTTTTTTTTCTAGAAAGCTTGCGGCGAGGCCAACACCGACAAAAAGCGAAATTCAAAGACTAGAGTAGTATATAATATTTTACAAAATAAATACTTCCCTATGGTTGAGATATCACTTCGAATTCCTCATACAGCCAGCATGTTACATTCAATACAGCATCAAACTCCATCGTGGTGGAGGACTCGCCCACTGTATCATGAACCGCGCCTAGACTACCGAGTTTATGGGTACACATGGAACCATGGAAGGTAACCCACATCCCTCGGCCACGCGGTTCAGCACACCATGGGTGTAAGCACACGAAAAAGGAGACCTATAACATAAAACAAGTGTAAATTTTCTGTTCGTTGTCTGTTCGGGGCATACTTTTTTTCTAGAAAGCTTGCGGCGAGGCCAACACTGACAAAAAGCGAACTTCCAAGAGTAGAATAGTACATAATTTTATAAAAATTAAATACTTCCCTATGGTTGAGATACCGCACCGAGTTCCTCCTACTGCTAGCATGTTACGTTTAATACAGCGTTGAACTCCATCGCGGTGGAGGAGTCGCCCACCATATCATGAACCGCGCCTAGACTACTACGTTTATGGGTACCCAAGGAACTATGGAAGGTAACCCACATCATTTGGGCACGCGGATCATCATACCGTGGATGTAAGCACATGAAAAAGGAAACCTATAACCTAAAACGAGCATAACTTTTGCATCCGTTGTCCGATCGGTGCATACTTTTTTTTCTAGAAAGCTTGCGGCGAGGCCAACACCGACAAAAAGCGAAATTCAAAGACTAGAGTAGTATATAATATTTTACAAAATAAATACTTCCCTATGGTTGAGATATCACTTCGAATTCCTCATACAGCCGGCATGTTACATTCAATACAGCATCAAACTCCATCGTGGTGGAGGACTCGCCCACTGTATCATGAACCGCGCCTAGACTACCGAGTTTATGGGTACACATGGAACCATGGAAGGTAACCCACATCCCTCGGCCACGCGGTTCAGCACACCATGGGTGTAAGCACACGAAAAAGGAGACCTATAACATAAAACAAGTGTAAATTTTCTGTTCGTTGTCTGTTCGGGGCATACTTTTTTTCTAGAAAGCTTGCGGCGAGGCCAACACTGACAAAAAGCGAACTTCCAAGAGTAGAATAGTACATAATTTTATAAAAATTAAATACTTCCCTATGGTTGAGATACCGCACCGAGTTCCTCCTACTGCTAGCATGTTACGTTTAATACAGCGTTGAACTCCATCGCGGTGGAGGAGTCGCCCACCATATCATGAACCGCGCCTAGACTACTACGTTTATGGGTACCCAAGGAACTATGGAAGGTAACCCACATCATTTGGGCACGCGGATCATCATACCGTGGATGTAAGCACATGAAAAAGGAAACCTATAACCTAAAACGAGCATAACTTTTGCATCCGTTGTCCGATCGGTGCATACTTTTTTTTCTAGAAAGCTTGCGGCGAGGCCAACACCGACAAAAAGCGAAATTCAAAGACTAGAGTAGTATATAATATTTTACAAAATAAATACTTCCCTATGGTTGAGATATCACTTCGAATTCCTCATACAGCCAGCATGTTACATTCAATACAGCATCAAACTCCATCGTGGTGGAGGACTCGCCCACTGTATCATGAACCGCGCCTAGACTACCGAGTTTATGGGTACACATGGAACCATGGAAGGTAACCCACATCCCTCGGCCACGCGGTTCAGCACACCATGGGTGTAAGCACACGAAAAAGGAGACCTATAACATAAAACAAGTGTAAATTTTCTGTTCGTTGTCTGTTCGGGGCATACTTTTTTTCTAGAAAGCTTGCGGCGAGGCCAACACTGACAAAAAGCGAACTTCCAAGAGTAGAATAGTACATAATTTTATAAAAATTAAATACTTCCCTATGGTTGAGATACCGCACCGAGTTCCTCCTACTGCTAGCATGTTACATTTAATACAGCGTTGAACTCCATCGCGGTGGAGGACTCGCCCACCATATCATGAACCGCACCTAGACTACTACGTTTATGGGTACTCAAGGAACTATGGAAGGTAACCCACATCATTCGGGCACGCGGTTCATCATACCGTGGATGTAAGCACATGAAAAAGGAGACCTATAACCTAAAACGAGCATAACTTTTGCATCCGTTGTCCGATCGGTGCAGACTTTTTTTTAGAAAGCTTGCGGCGAGGCCAACACCGACAAAAAGCAAATTTCAAAGAGTAGAATAGTATATAATTTTTTACAAAATAAATACTTCCCTATTGTTGAGATATCACCCCGAATAACTCGTACAGCCAGCATGTTACATTCAATACAGCATCAAACTCCATCGCGGTGGAGGACTCGGCCACCGTATCATGAACCAAGCCTAGACTACCGAGTTTATGGGTACACAAGGAACCATGGAAGGTAACCCACATCCCTCGGCCACGCGGTTCAGCACACCATGGGTATAAGCACACGAAAAAGGAGACCTATAACCTAAAATAAGAGTAAATTTTGCGTTCGTTGTCCGTTCAGGGCATACTTTTTTTCTAGAAAGCTTGCGGCGAGGCCAACACTGACAAAAAGCAAAATTCAAAGAGTAGAATAGTACATAATTTTATAAAAATTAAATACATCCCTATGGTTGAGATACCGCACTGAGTACCTCCTACTGCTTGCATGTTACGTTCAATACAGCGTTGAACTCCATCGCGGTGGAGGACTCGCCCACCATATCATGAACCGCGCCTAGACTACTACGTTTATGGGTACTCAAGGAACTATGGAAGGTAACCCACATCATTTGGGCACGCGGATCATCATACCGTGGATGTAAGCACATGAAAAAGGAGACCTATAACCTAAAACGAGCATAACTTTTGCATCCGTTGTCCGATCGGTGCATACTTTTTTTTCTAGAAAGCTTGCGGCGAGGCCAACACCGACAAAAAGCGAAATTCAAAGACTAGAGTAGTATATAATATTTTACAAAATAAATACTTCCCTATGGTTGAGATATCACTCCGAATTCCTCATACAGCCAGCATGTTACATTCAATACAGCATCAAACTCCATCGCGGTGGAGGACTCGCCCACTGTATCATGAACCGCGCCTAGACTACCGAGTTTATGGGTACACATGGAACCATGGTAGGTAACCCACATCCCTCGGCCATGCGGTTCAGCACACCATGGGTGTAAGCACACGAAAAAGGAGACCTATAACATAAAACAAGCGTAAATTTTGCGTTCGTTGTCTGTTCGGGACATACTTTTTTTTCTAGAAAGCTTGCGGCGAGGCCAACACTGACAAAAAGCAAAATTCAAAGAGTAGAATACTACATAATTTTATAAAAATTAAATACTTCCCTATGGTTGAGATACCGCACCGAGTACCTCCTACTGCTAGTATGCAACACTTTATATCATGTCATAAAACTGATGATGCTAGTTATATTGCTGATCTTTTTTTCAAAGAAATTGTACGTTTGCATGGTATGCCTTCTACTATTGTTTCAGATCGTGATGCAAAATTCTTGAGTCATTTTTGGCGCACGCTTTGGAATAAGTTGGGTACAAAGTTGTTATTTTCTACAACTTGTCATCCACAAACTGATGGACAAACTGAGGTTGTGAACCGCACTTTGGGTACTATGTTGCGAGCTGTTTTGAAGAAAAATTTGAAGCAATGGGAAGAATGCTTACCTCATGTTGAGTTTGCTTATAATCGGGCAACACATTCTACTACCAAGGTAAGTCCATTCAAGGTAGTGTATGGTTTTGATCCCCGTACTCCACTTGATATACTTCCTCTACCTATTAATGAGAGAGTTCATATTGATGCTAAGGAGCGTTCTGAATTTATTTTGCAAATACATGAGACCACTAGACTTAGCATTGAAAAGATGAATGAAAAGTATAAAATTGCTGGTAGTAAGGGAAGAAAGGAAGTAAAGCTTGATGTAGGAGATTTAGTGTGGTTACACTTAAGGAAGGATAGATTTCCAGAATTGAGAAAGTCTAAACTAATGCCTAGAGCTGATGGTCCATTCAAAATAATAGAGAAGATTAATGATAATGCATACAAACTTGAGTTGCCTCCCGAGTTCGGGGTTAGTCCTATTTTTAACATTTCAGATTTGAAACCATACTTGGGAGAAGAGGATGAGCTTGAGTCGAGGACGACTCCACTTCAAGAGGGGGAGGATGATGAGGACATCACTCCTATGGATACACACGACACTCCTCCAAATCTGGACTTGCAAGGTCCAATGACTAGAGCTCGTGCACGACAACTAAATTTAGAGGTGAGCTCGTTCCTACGTTCTTCGCTATATGTTACTTTTGAGAATGGTTTGCTACCTAATGATTATTTTATGATTAGAAACCATGGAGAGGAACAGGAGATGATGGGAGAAGGATTTGGAAACGTGGAGGGCCAGCAAGGGCTTGGAAGCCAAAGTGGAGGCCCAATCAAAACCGACTTCGAGTCTGTTTCGGGGCCCAGGACCAGTCTGTACTAAAACGGTCGCCCAGGACGCATACGGACTCGGATTTGGACGTTCTACATATGCACGGAAAGATAAGGAGAAGACCTTTCCAATGCCGCCGGCCTCATGTCAAAATTCATCAGGAGTCATCGGGAATCGTCAAAACAAGAGAGAGTCCAGAATCTGTGTCGGTGCTGCGTCGCTTATTTTTTGTCTTTTGGCCTTGTATCTAGTTGAGCCCAATTCGGGGCGCGTCCAGAGGGTCTTGC